>JANAVB010032018.1:10416371-10441371 GCA_029216955.1 Iris pallida | reverse complement strand
CTCTTGTTCACTTGTTTATTCTAGCAGTTCATTTATGCGTAGTTATTCTCATATTCGTGTATCGTCATTGTTTAGTCTTTTCCTGCTTATATCCTGTATTCTTTTCATGCATGATAAACTATTAGATATGCATATTTTATGTGTCTTGCTAGTCCTCTAAAGACCTGATGATCTCTTTAGGTTTAGCCGAGTTTGTGCCAGGTGCACATGTGCGGGTTTGAGCCAGCTTCAGACCACGATACTACTGCAGTGAAGATGAATTTGATGTTTAGCCTAGTTTGGACTCAGTTTATTTTATTTCATGTCTTTACTTTATTTTCGTCTACTGGTAGTGGATTTGTATCCACCGGATGTGACTTGGATTCTTGATAACTTGAAAACATTTAGTTTATATTATTCTTTCTTCACTGACATGCATTGATCTTAGTTGTTTCCTTATTATTCTGTGGATGAGATATAGATTGCCATGTGATTCTAGATTCTGTGACTTATATATACTAGACAACGTTCTACCGTCGACACTGCGGTGCAGGCTGGACTTGGACACAGACTCATATTCGAAAAGCGGGTGCAGGTCATGACAAAAATACAATAGAATTGTTATTTTCGAAATATATACTTTTTAATCACAAAATATGCATAGAATTGAGTGTATTTATATAATTTTATCAATCTTATTCGATTTTTAATTTTGGATCAAAATCAAATAAAGAATTTTTGTATTTTCAAAACCGATATTTTTTAAACCAAACCAAATCTTATTCGGATTAATTGGTTTGGATTCTGGTCCAAAATCAAATAATGCTCACCTCTACCGGGAGCTATGCGTTAGAGCATCTCCAATGCAATTGTGAGTTTGGAAAAAAGTAGTTGCCATAACAAGTTGAAAAGTTCTTCTCTGATACAAATGTCAAATAAATTATGAAATTGACATGGCATGACATGATAAAGACATTGTGAAATTGGTTGTCTAGTTTTAAATAAAGCACTTGACAATAACTTTAACACACATCATCAATTATTAATAAAAATATTTAAAAATAAAGAAAAGAAGGACGAAGTAGTCTTGGAAGTTGAAAAATAATAATTTTATTGTCTTCTCAATATTTTTTTGCATTGAAGAATATTTTTTTCTTTATTATCTTGTGTAATATTGTCATTGTCACATGCCTCATGCCACATAGAAATATATCACATTAGAAGACATTAGTGTTGGAGATTCTCTTAGGCATGTTTGGTTCGAAGGAATGGAAAGGACATCAATTTTTTGATACAATTTTTCTCTGAAAAATTATAATTTTTATTAAAAATAATTTGATGTTTAAAAGTGTCAATAAAATTAGAAAAAAAAAGTGAATAATTCAAGATAGAAATGTAATTCTTTACTTGGATGTAATATTTTTTTTCTATTTTTTTCTTCTATTGAGAATCTCTTAGCTTTTCTACTCGATATCTTTGACACTCAAATATATAAAAAGATAGATGCTCAAATATAAGAGCATCTCCAACCCTATTGTGACTTTGGAAAAAAGTTAATGCCACATAGGAATGATAAAATTTTATTCAAAAGTTCTTCTCCAATGCAATTGTCAAGTCAATTGTGAAGCTTATGTGACAAAAATTAAAGAAGACATTGTGAAGTTGATTGTCTTGTTCTAGACAATGCATTTGACAATGTCTTCTCTTCCATGTCATCAATTATGAATAAAAAATATTAGAAAAAAGAAAAAAGATGAGTAGCTGTCTTAAAAGTTGTCTTGGAAGTTGGGAAAAAAATACTTTTTATTGTCTCCTCAATACTTTTGCATTGGAGAGAATTTTTCTATCTCATTGTTTTTTGAGATATAATTTTGCCACATAAATAAGACATTATCTTGTGGCTCATGTCACATAGGAGCCACCTAATACTCACAACACTTAGGGCTGTTTGGATGCCCGTGAGTGAGTGGAAAGTGGGGGCTTATGAGGAGAGATGCTGCAACTCTCTCCTCACTTTCACAAATCTGGTGTTTGGTTGCAAGTAAAACTTGGAAGGGAGGTGGAGAATCTCTGGCACCCGACAGAGTGTTGTCCCCTCACCGAGTTACTCTCCACCTACATCCCAAAAATGGAGTAACTCCGGTGGAGCTCCTCGAGACTCCTCACTTTTGCTGGTTGGAAGAGCCCTCTCGCTGTAGTCACCCCCTTCCTCCCGCGCTCGACAGTTGCTCGAAAATTTTGCAGAGGTAAAACTTCTCCCCCTTATGTTCGAGTCCGTAAATTTTTGGGAAAAATTAGGAGAAAGATTTGATCCTTGATTTGGGGAAAAATTAGGGGAAAATTTTTTTGTCAACATTTTCAGCGGATCTGTGAAAAAATTGGTAAAATTTTGGGAAAGATTTGATCCTTGATTCTTCAGATCTGATGCAAAGGGAGTAGAAAAAGTAGTTGCCCGAAAATTACTCTCCATGATTCTTCAAATCTGCATGTGAAAAATCGTTGTCAGGAATTTTTTGGGAAATTTAGTATGGAAAAAAAGTTCGAAAAATATTGCCAAAATATTTCGAACACATCCGAGATGTCAGAAAATTTGTATATGGAAAAATTACTTGTCTGCATATTTTGGGAAATATACTTTCCTTCATTCATCAGATCAGGGTGTAGAAATTTGGGGAAAATTACTATCCTTGATTCATCAGTTCATATATGAAAAAATATCTTTATTTTATATTGGGCTTAAATGGTGAGGAGTAATATGCTATATTTTCCAGATCGGGTTGTTTTCTTCCCGATATGTTTTTTCTTCCACAACTGTGTATTTTACTTAAGAGCTACGAACTTGAACAATATAAAATAAGGAATAAATACACGAGAATTGAGTCTATATTTATGATTTATTGTTTCTGATTTTTATGTAGATGGATTTGTCGAATCCCAATGACCCATTACTTAATACGGCAATCGCTAGTATAATGACAGTCATAACCATAATTATGACTCTGATTGAAATGGAGGACAATGACCGACGGGGCATTGCACGGGAACCCTCCCTAATTAGAGAACAGTGGAGGCAAGCACATATGTATCAAATTTTGACAGCCGGACCAAATAACTGTGTCCACTATCTAAGGATGAGTAAAGGTGCTTTCTACGGTCTCGCAAATATTCTTCGTTCCAATGGGTCACTGCACGATACGAGATATGTTTGTGTGGAGGAACAACTTGCCCTATTCCTGTACATGTTGGGACATAAGTCCAAAAATAGAGTATGTGAAATTGAATTTATTCGGTCTGGAGAAACAATTTTTAGGTATTTCAATAAAGTTCTAGGTGCAATTTCTACCATCCGAGAACGATTTGTGAGGCAACCTGGTTCCGAAACTCCACTGGAGATAAGGAATTCAGCGGATTGGTTCCTGTACTTTGAGGTAAACTAAAGTTATTTTAATAAAGTCTTATGCTAATGTAATATAGTAGTAGTAGACATTAACAATGAATTTTATTGAAATATAGGATTGCGTAGGGATGATAGATGGCACACACGTGCAGGCTACCCTCCCAGCTTCTGTAGTCGCGAGGTTTAGGGGTAGAAAACAAGTAACACAAAATGTGTTAGCTTCTTGTACTCCTAACAAGATGTTTACATATATCCTCGCTGGTTGGGAAGGTAGTGCCAATGACATGACAGTTTTAAAGGATGCGCTTTCTAGGCCATCTCCACATGGCCTGAAGGTCATAACAGGTAAATAGTTTCAACCATTCACACAATTTTGTTTCTCTTTTCCACAAGTTGCTTTCGACATATAAGAATGAATTAATCTGCAAATTTTGTAGGAAAGTATTACTTGGTTGATGCTGGCTACACCATGATGCCTGGTTTTATTGCTCCTTATCGTGGAGTTAGGTACTACATCAATCCTAAGAAGGATCGTCACCCTAGCAATGCAAAGGAACTATTCAACTATAGGCATTCAAAGTTGCGTTGTAAAATCGAATGTGCCTTTGCTACGTTGAAGAACCGGTGGTGCATACTAGGGGAGAAAAAATTTCACGACTTTCCTACCCAGGTTGATATTGTACTAGCATGTTGTGTTTTACACAACTACATTCTTGGAGTCGACCCTAAAGCCGAGTTAGTTGTGGATGACCCGACTAACTTTGAAGGGGAAGACGTTGAAGAAAATTTGTTCCAATATGAACAATTCTCCCAGACTAGTACACAAGTCCAACGAACCGCCAAGAAGGCTTGGGAGGACATGCGGGATCAAATTGCACAACACATGTGCATGATTACTGTACTGGAAATGGTAGGGAACAAGTATAATTTACATGATTCGTGTACTTGCACTGAAACTATTAATGTCCTGACTGTTTCTTGTTTATTAAAGGGCTGTTTTCTGTTCTTTTTGAATTAACTGTACGCTCTATTTATACCCTGTTTTAGGTACATTTTAATTATGCAAATTGTTACCATTTCCCAACAACTTTCAATCTATACATGTGAACAGGTGAAATGGGAGATAACTTTCCAACCTATCGACACTTTCAAACACATGCGGGTAGTCCTTTCGTACCCCCTCAAATGAATAGGAGGTCGTTGGGAGGAAGTACGGATAGTCAAGGGCAAAATATAGAAGAAGAACGGGGGCAAGATAGGGTCACACATCCAAGTCCAATACGTCCCGTTGCAAATCCAATGCTAGACACAAATTGGGAATTCCATGTTGATCCTTACATGGATACATATTCGTACATTCTTAGTGAAGGCTCAAATCCCCAATCTAAAGAAAAGTATGACAATGTTGACAACCAAGTTGAATCTCCTCGAAAGAAACAACAAAAAAAGCATGTGGCACATAAGGGTAAAAATGTGCAAAAAGAAGGAACACCCAACAAACGTTGGGAGGATGAACACACGGACGAGCTCCTTAAGATCCTTGCAAAAGAAGTGGAGGATGGTAGAAAGTGTGATAAAGCTTTTAGAGGGAGTTCCTACACACTAGCCTCCAACCTAGTAAATGAAAAGTTTGGTACTTCTTATAGTGTGAGCAATGTTATCAATCATATGCGGGGTTGGAAGGTGAAATGGTTATTGATTTTGAAGGCAAAAGATTTGTCCGGTGCGGGTTGGGATGAAGAAAATAAGATAGTAATTTTGGAGAAAGAAAGCCACGAGGACCTTAAGAAGGTAAACATGTTAGCATTGTGTATGCTTAGTTGTGTATTTTTATCACTAATGATTGTGTCCTATTTGGTTGATTTGTCTAGGCAAAATCAAGACTAGCACCATGGATTAACATTCCGATAAGAAACTACGATCTACTACGTATTACTTGTGGGGATGATCATGCAAGAGGAGACAATGGGAAAGATGTTTGTAAAAATTGGGGACCAAGAGAGGATTATATCGATCTTGATGCTACTCACAATGTCTCACAAGAGAAAAATGTAACGTCCCAATCTTCCAAATCCTCAAGAGGAAAACGTCGTAGGGAGCCCGACGTGGCTAGTGAAGCCATATCTAATTTGGTGAATCATGTTTCTAGCATGGCAAGTGCCCTTTGTACGGGGTTCATGACCCCGATTGAGAAGGTTGGAGCAAAACTATTTGCCTTAGAGGGTTACGACTCCCATGTACTTAAGAAGGCCTATAATTTCCTTTGCAAGGATAACTTTGAGGCAACTAAGTTCGTAGGTTTGCCAGAGGCATTTCAACGGGAATGGTTGGATACCTTCATATTGGAAAATGAGGATGTTTGAGGGATCTTATGTAGGACCCTGTAATCTGTAACCTGCTCTTTCTTATTTTGGTGGGCTCGTAGGCCTGTATTCTGTAATTTGTCATAACATGTACTGATGATGGATGGGAGGGATCCTATGAAGGACCCTGAATGATGGATGGGAGGGATCCTATGTAGGACCCTGTAATCTGTAACCTATACATACTTATTTTGGGGGCAGTACAACATCTGCCAGGTTGCTGGTACTGATGATGGATGGGAGGGATCCTATGTAGGACCCTGACTGTTTTGTTGTTCATAACCTGTTATATATATACTACTGCTGCTTCATCTTTCCACAATGCTTCTGATGCTTCTATTTTTCATATACTGTTACTGGATATTCTCTGTAATATATGTATCATACCATACTTTCTTATATTTGCTAACTTGGTGAATCATGTTTATAGCATGTCATACTACGTAGTATTGAAAGGAAGAAAGCCGGGAGTTTACACAACTTGGCCTGAATGCTTCATCCAGGTTAATGGGTTTAAAAATGCTTGCTATTTCAAGTGCCAAGATTATGATGAGGCGGTGAGTTACTTCGAGTCGAAGGTTAAGGTTAAACGAAGTGAAGTTAAGGAGGAAGTTGGGGTCCAAGGGTGTCTCATGGGCAATGTTATTTTCTTTGGCTGCCTTGTGTTCATTATATCGATTATTGTGCTTGCTTATCTTATGTAAAGCTATTACAAAGGAGACATAGTTTGCAACTGCTATTGTACTGTACTTTTGGAGACTATCATGATTAATCCAATCATGTTTCTGCCTTTGTAATGCTTGTTTGCAGGAAGGGGCTCCCAATGAGGATTACAAGGGTGTAGCCGCAATGAAAAGATAAAGTTGGTGGCCTCCCCCACCAATTTGGTGATGGATGGAGGTAGCCAACTTATACCTATACTGTAGACTATGATGAGGAAGGTGCAACCTTTGAGTCTACATAAAATTGGCAATGATGAGTCATGGTGAATCCTTTGAGCCAATTTAACTTTAAATTTCATCTTTCTTGTTTGTCATCGTGGTTCAGTTTTTTTGAGGTTTTGGACTTATACTATGTCCGGGAATGATGGTTTGACTGGGAATGTTGGTTTTAGGTTTCTTCTTTCTTCAGTTTCTTGTGTGTCACTTTGACTGGGAATGTTGGGTTCTTCTTTCTTGTCTATTACTTGCTTTCAATTTTTGAACATGTTCTGATACATGTTCTGTTATATTTTGACTGGGAATGCTGGGAATGTTGGTTTCTTCTTTCTTGTCTGTTACTTGCTTTCGGTTTTCGAACATGTTCTGATACATGTTCTGTTACATTTTGACTGGGAATGTTGGGCTATGACGAGATTCACATGAAACATGTTCTCATACATGTTCTTATATACATGTTGATAGCTATCCGATGATGAGATTCTCAGGAAATATTGGAAATGTGGGGAGTGTTGGTTCCAGGAAATTTGAGATTCTCATTATACATGTTCTTATACATGTTCATAATTTGCCAATGCGGGAAATGTTGGTTCCACTGATGATGGTTGGAAATGTTGGCAATGTTGTTCCAGGAAAGATGGTTATTGATTTTGGCAATGTTGGTTCCAGGAAAGATGGTTGGAAATTATTGGAAATGTTGGTTGTAATACATGTTAAAGTGCATAAATTCTGAGCCCATTTCAGACTTTACTCCACTTTCATTTGTTTTCATGTTTCAAGTTCCCAGGTTTCGGTTTGTTTGTTTCTTCATTTCCCAGGTTCCCATTTCAAACTTTACTCCATCTTTCCCAGGTTGCCATTTTGAGTATCATTGTGGTTTTTTTTTCTTACTTGCTTTCAGTTTGTTACTTGCTTTCCCAGGTTTTTTTTGGTTTCTTACTTGCTTTCAGTTTGTTACTTGCTTTTCCAGGTTTTTTGGTTTGTTACTTGCTTTCAGTTTGTTACTTGCCATTTTGAGTATCATTTTGAGTATCATAATTTGGCCTATGTTGGAAATTTGGGATCATAGTTTGTTACTTTCCCAGGTTGCCATCTTTCCCAGGTTGCCATCTTTCCCAGGTTGGAAAGTTGGGATCATAGTTTGTTACTTTCCCAGGTTGCCATCATAGTTTGGAAATTTGGGAAATTTAGAAATTTGGGATGTTGATATGGGAAGCTCGGTTCTGATATGTTGATATGGCTGGGAATGGGTTCTGATACATTCGAAATGGAAATGTTGGCTTCTGATATATGGGAATGTTGGTTTCTGATATATTTTGATTGTTAGTTGCTTTCAGTTTTGGCTGGGAATGGCTTCTGATACATTCGAAATGGGCTATGATGAGATTCTCAGGATACATGTTCTGATACATGGTCTTATACATCTGAAAACTTGGAAATTTGGGAGGTAATTGATAAAATGTGACAATTTCGACAATTGGACGTGCATGGCTGGGATACTACAAGCTCTGAGCCTGTTTTGATACATGGTCTTTTTCTTCTGTTACATTGTCTTCTGATACATTATTGATATTTTTTCGATAGCATGCTTTGGGGCCTATGCTCGACTTTCTTGCAAAGAAGCTTGTGTAGTAGACTAGTTTGTTTCTTGAAAAGAATCTTGTGTTTCAAAATGGGCTATGATTATCTTCTCAGGATGCATGGTCTTATACATCTGAAAAATGTAAATTGGGCAGATAATTGAAAATTTGGACAATTTGGACAATTTTGTCATTTGTGTAGTCCATTGTCTTCTCATACATGTTACGCATTCTGTTGGTTTCTGTTTGCTGTGGACAATTTGGACAATTTGGCCAAATTTTTTTTAATTTAATTTTGGAATAGTTTGACAATTTGCTCTCAGTTGTCTAACTATTTCGTATGCTCTCAGTTGTCTAACTATTTCGTATGCTACACAAGTAAAATTCGTACTCTCTGTTATATACTAGGAATATGAAAAAATATAATATATTTCATAATATTAATTATTTTAATTTATTTTATTCTATTTGTTAAAATGGCTGTGAAATTCAAAACATAACTTTTATTCTTTTAATATATACAAAAGAAGAAGTTGGGGGTAACCATACCTAGGTTTACCACATCTCCATAAAATTTCCACTTTCAACAATCCAAACAACCGAACTACTTTTTTTTCACTTACAAAAATCATCCAAACACCAAACCAATTTTTAATCCACTTGCAGCAGACAAAAATTACTCCATCCAAACACATTTTGGAAAGTGTCACTTGCCGCAAGTCAATGGAAACTCAACTTGCTGCAAGTGCCACTTTCATACTTCCAAAAAGTTACATCGATCCAAACAACCCCTTAACAAGACAATAGGGTTGGAGATGCTCCAAGGAAGTCCACTCCTGTAACAGTAATTGTCTGAAGTACTAAATTGCGTACATAAAAATGATTTGCTTCCCGATGTACCTTCCCTAGTTCAAACTTCAAAGTTTGATTTGATTTAGTTGCCAAAGTATTAAAAAAAAAGAGTTCTCAAAGTATTCACCATTTCCAACAATCAATCCATCAGTTTTACTTTCCATCGTGTCCTTTCATGACCCTGTAGATCACATGCAATCTACTGTAGACTGCAATCAATCACTGAGATGCCCTTTCCACTTCTGGCCTCTTCCCTGGACCCTGCCGTTGCATTCTGATTCGGCAACTCATCAAATTATTACACACACACAGGTAGGAGATGAAACTCATGGACTCAAGAAATCAAAAAAAAAAAGAAAAAAGAAAAGCTATCCCTATTTCCATTGTCGGCATTGCTTCAAAGGTCACACATATCCCTCCATGCATTCCTACACCTATCAATGGCATTGATTCCTTTCCTTTCCACTCCATTTCCAAAACCTGATGATGACAAATGAGACATTTGTTTCCCTTCGAGATTGATAGCTCCCCTAAATATCACACACCACCAACCGTTGCTATATTTGGCACCCCTCCCCATGCATAGGTCACTTCACAGAGGTGCTAGCCCCAAATAGGACTCCTGGTGCTCCTTCATGGTGGGACCATGGCTCTCTTGCTTGCAGTTGCTCTGTGATGATGGTGAATGCTGTGGGGAGCGTGAGGTGGAGGTGGTCCAAGGTTTATGAGCATTTATTGCTCACTTGTAATATGAATTTTAAACTTAAAGCCTTCTTTCTCCAATGCCACCAATTCCACACACAGAACAGAAGGTTGGCATTGGCAATGGCATATGGACCAGGACCACTCTTGTCTTGTTGCACATACATTGTAGTCATGTCGTCAGCTAGCTGAGGGGTTACTGTTGTCTTGTTTACATACAGTATTTCTTGAACTAGTTCAATCTTGTCATGATCACTTGTCATGGTCACATGTTTATTCAAACTTTGTTACTACAAAACTACAGGAGAACATACGAAGACCAAATACATCGCAAGAGCATTTCTAAGGACCTGTTTGATAAACCATATTTGAAAGTGGAATATAGTCAAGTTGGTGCGTCTGCAAACATGGAATTGCTACGAAAGAAATGGTGTCGTATCACAAGACGTCAATTTCCTAACGACGACGACAAGGCAACAAACATTTAAGATGTCCTGACGGCGACGCAGTCAAGTTGGTGATGTGCTTGCGACCGGCAGGCGGAAAATTATTCGCTTTTTGTGGCGACTACCGAGCAACGCAACGTTGACGGCAGACGACGATCCTAATTTTTGATAATTCATTGTCAGTTCTGAACTTAGCAAAGCGCGCATCCGTTGCCCATCAATTGTAAGTTAGCCGTCTTTCTGTCGATAACCTAATTAATTTTTTTAAAAATAATTAAAATACTAGTCAAAACATAATCAATATCAACATAACATAATAGTTCACACCAACGTAATCATTTGTAGAATTCTTGTCAAATCGAACATATTGTAGCACAAAATGTTCACTGAAAATTCAAAAATACAAAACAATAACATAATATTAATTATAGATCCAATGCAACTCGAGAACTAAAATACATGAGAGAGATAAAAAGAAGGGGTGGGGGGTAGGGGGAGGGGGTGGGGGGGTGGGGGGTGGGATGTATACCACCTATACACTACCAAGTATGTTAACATTCCCAAGTATGGTTACAGTTGAAATACGACGAATTTGCAACATACGACACTATTTGCGAGATATTTGGCGATTCCAACAACGTTTCCATCCGTGACGTATTTAGTGACTCTAGCAACAAACATCGCTATCTGCGACGTATTTAGTGACTCTAGTGACAGACGTCGTTAAATATTTTATAACATACGATCAAAATCCAACACGATAATTCATATCCACCCCCTTAAATCAAACATCCATTGTTCCTCCAAAACAAATCCAACAACCAAAACTCTCCTACTCCCCCCCACCCCCCACATAAGGCTCCTCGTTCCTATACTCACAACTCCATCACGCTTACCCCTAACCCTAAATTTCTTTAGTCCTCTCATTACTAAATAAGTCCATTTAGCTATGCTTAAAAGTGTCACTAATGTTTAAATAAACGTCGCTAATAATGTTTAGCGACATATTTAACAACATTTTTGGTGAGTTTCTAACAAACCAAATGTCGCACTTGCAACGTATTTAGTGACTTGTACAACGTCGCTAGATTTTTTTGACGACGTTGGATGATATTCGTGAATACACAACGCTACCATAACGACTTATGTTTAGTCGCTATTAGTCACCAAAATAGTGACAAAATCACCATATGTTATGAGGTTAGCAACGTTGATAGATGACATGGCAAAGTCTGCCATATCAGCATATTAGCGACGCATTGTGACATGTGGATACGTTAGAAAATACAACTTAGGGACGTCAAATATGTCATTAAAAATTGCTACACTTCCTAGTTCTAGCGACGTATATCAATATTAACAATGTATTGATATGTGTACCGACGTTCAAATACATATTAGCTACGTTTTATGTGTAACACCCAGTTTTCCAAATGAGGGTAATTTTAAAATTTTGTAATTATAATCATTTAATAATGATATTTAAATTATGTTGTGATTTTTGGTAATTTTTAATTAATTTAAAACTATTTAAAATACTGAATTGTGATTTCGATGGTTAACTAGTTAAACCCTAGTTTTGCTAAGCCTAGAGACTAACCATGACCAAGGGAGCCCAGTCATGTGATTAGAATGTCATATTACTGCTTTTTAGTCTATGGGTATTTTGGTCATTTTAACTTTTTGGTGATTTTAAAATTTTATTAATTAAATAAGTGCTAATTGTTAGGTTGAGACTTGACCTAGAAACATAGCCTAATCTAGATTAGCCTTGATCTTAGAGTATTGATTAGGGTAACCTAATAATGACAAGATAAATAATATCTAGATATTCTACGTAGGATATTTTCCCTTAGGATATTTATGAAAAAGAAAGCTTTATGACTAGTTGAACCAATAGGAAGGCTTAGAATTGGGTGGACAACTCCTAGCCACTCATCTAGACCTAAAACCTAACCCTAATTCATCTAATGGCAGCCACCATAGGATCCCTCCTTCCTATAAAGTATCCTTAAGACAGCCTTTGCCTCTTTTTACATTTACTTAGAACCCTAATATTTTCTCCCCAAATTTCTTCCCCTAATATCTAAATCAAGTCCAAATTGGTCCTAATCAATTGCATCATCACCCTTTACCATAATGGAAGCTAGTAGGGGCTTGCTAGCTAGGATTGGGAGTGCTTTGGGCAATTGAGGTTCAAGGAAAAACACTCATCCTCACCCTTTTCATTGAGATTCACTCTCAATAGGTAAATCCCATAAAACCCATATAAAATCATGTCTCCTTTTCATTGATGCATGCATATAGGTATACCCTAGCTGTAAAGTTAGTTTGGTGCTAGGTAGTGTCCATTTCGTGTCCGTATCGGACACGTATCAGTGATTTTAATAGGGTATTCGTTGAAATATTTGTGAGAAATGAATCTTGTTAATTTCAGAATCTAATTGAACAAAAAATTAGGTTAATATGTATATATCAATAATCTAAATGACTGAGTCAAAGTTTGGGTGTTTTTCGTATCCAAAATGGACATGTACACACGTGCGCTGACACCGTAACAGTGCCCTGCTACCCGAGTGCCACTGTGGACACGACACGCCATGTGGTGGCCGACCACTTGGCACAGACCAAGGGGCAGTGACTGACATCACACCCCTTGAGTCTTGAGTCGTCTCGTATTGGACACGTAATCATGGGTGCACGAGTATTACACTGTCACTGTACGTGTAGATTTTCTCCACTAACACGCACTTCGTGTCACGCGAGGACACAACGTGGACACTGTGCAGACACATGTGCACGAAGGTGGACACCTAGGCTAACTAGTGGACATGTGTAAGTGACACAACATGGAGTGTGTCGTGTCCTATTAGGCTCGACACCTTAGCACGAGCCTGTGCACAACAGGATTCCTGAACCCAATTTTCTGTATATTGGACACTTCATGTCCACTCTTGTGGACACGAATGACAGACCCTGGACACGTGTACACATGGGAAACACACATATATGCCTGATTGTGGAATTCATTTAGTTTTTGGTTTCGAATTGGGGGTTTTCATGTATCAGTCGGGTTATTCCAGTTGGGTTTAAATAAACTGACAGTATATATATAAACCTGTTCCTAAGATTAATTTGCAGTGCAATGTTCATAACCATATTGATGTGAGGTTAGCTTAACTGTGGTTAGTTAGCCTGGGACTTAATGAATGGATTGGTATTTACAGAAAACTGTGTTGGGGATTTGAATGTGGAAACTGAAATGTAAATTCAAGTGAGGACTGAAATGGATTTTGATTTTATAAATGATAACTGGGTTTTGATGTTGAGTTAAGTTACTGTTACTTCAAGGGGTTGAGATTTTATATGATAAATGTTAACTGAGAATGTTAACTGCTAAGTTAGGTAAAATTGAGATTCTAATGTTTAAATGATAACTGGTTTTAAGTGTGACTGAAAACTGAAATTAGTTAACCTGAGATTTAATGCTAATTTAGTTTTGGATTAATGTTGTGTCATGGGACTGAAATGTGTAAATTAATTTGAGATTTCAAGTAACAGTGTAACTTGAGAATTCCAGTGAACATTTTAAACTGAGATTGCAATGTTTGTTAACTGAGATTTCAATCAACTGTTAAACCTGAGATTCCACTTTAACCATGTTAACCTGAGTACATATAGGGCATTTTCTGAGTTCAAATTTTAACTGAGTTAAATGTTAAACTGATTTTGCTAATGTGATAATTGAGTTAGGTTTAAATGTTAACCTAATGCCATGTTGCTCTTTAATCCTTAATTTAGTCCATAGTCCACACACACACATGTATGTATGAATGAATATATGTATGTATGAAATGTAGAATGCAATATGTGTATGCATGAATGTGATACATGTAATGTGTGTGTACATATATATAGTATAACGCAAGAAGAGGAATGCAATATAGTGTGCATATATATTATGATGAGTATTGTATAAGTAGAGTTGTGTTGGTAATGGTGAATAGGCCTAGAGGTAGAGTGTTGACTTAAGTTGACTAAACCTAGCTAGTTGATTACAATTGACCTAAGTTGACTAGAGTGACCTAGAATAGTGGACTTGACTTAGTTTGACTTACAGTTGACCAAACCCTAGAATTGAATAAGTTTGACTTTGACTTAGATTGGCTTAGAAATCATGTAGATTGTATCGTAAATTTTATTTATATTATTTTAAACACATTATAACCTGTACTGCTCTATTTAGGATATTGTGACTCCGGTACAGACATCTGATATTACACTACTCTTTTCAGAGTATCAGGCGAGTACATTTTCTGATAGTTCTTTCATTTACTTGTCAATTACTGTACTTCAGTTCTAGCTAGTTCTTTGTGATTCTCTGTTACAATACGTATTGGCTTTCTGAATTCATGCATGCAACACACATACTTTACTCGTCTTGCCTCTATTATTCGAATCACCATTCGAACTATTCGAACCACCTATTCGCATCTTCATGTGCTGGTTGGACTTGTATTCGTCTTATGTGTTAGATTATGGATTCATTTGTATTAGACTGGGTGAAGAAATACTGATTAGACATGTAGACATATCCCCCTATTCGAATCACCCCTCTGTGAATGATATTCGAACGATAGCTACCCCTCACCTGATCAGTGTGTGGTGTGCCGTATTACCTACAGCCGTTTACATGTCGATCTCGGTATTTTAAAACACACTTGGAGAATTAATTCGAATCATTGTTAGAATATCATGTGAATCATTATTCGTATCACCTTATTCGAATTACCTTATTAGAACAATGATTAGAATCACATTCGACTCATACTGTATTAGACTCACATTGGGATTACACTCGACTTACATTGTACTGTCTAGATTTATCATGTTACTCTAGTTCAGCTAGATCTTATTTTACAGTCTTCATTGCCATGCTTCTCCTCTTATTTAGTTACCTTACTTTCATTGTACCTTAACCGTTTCTCTACATCATTACTCGTATAAACTGTCATGTTCATCAATACAATTGTCTATAACTGTTTTATAGTTCTCTGTCATTTACTTGGGATTTCTAGAAGAGTTGTGCTCGTTCCTGTCCTGACTGGACCTGTTGAAATATTACAGATGATTGCCCTGAAGACATTTGCCCTACTTGCCTTGGAGCAGGAGATGGCTTAGCTACCTTTGGCCCCGACACTCAGGAGTGATCGGGAGACTAGCTAGTAGACTTGGTTTAGTTTTCATGTTTTAGAACTTGAAATGTAATAACTTGAGACATGAGTTTGTATTTGAGTTATTTGAGATATTATTATTTAGTAGTTTATATTTGTTGTTGTTGTTTAGTCTTTAGTTATAACTTCTGTGTTATCATATCGTGCTTAGACTGTGATTGAGATTTCATTATATCTATACTTGTCCTCCATTTAGAGTTGAGATTTGACAAGTGCATTATATAATTTCATGAGTTGTTGATTAGATAGTAACCTAGGACAGCGTTCTACCTCCGACAATGCAGCGTAGGCTGAATGTACCCTCTTCTCGTGCTCCTACACTGGGTGCGGGTCGTGATACATTTTTAGTGGCGGCCCATGCAGGTCGAGTTTATGTAGTGGTATTCGAACTAGAGTATCACTACAGCCTGCGATAGGATTGAGAGATAGGCTTTAACGGAGAGGTACTCAATCACAGTTAGGAAAATTCTGCTTCAAATCATGCCATCTACATATCATACTGATTTGTCTTCTTTGAAATAAACTATCCTCCTTTGATTATATCGATTCCTGCTCAGTATTGACTTCCTTGTTCGATCTGTCTTCAGGATGGTGGAGACACGATCACATCGCTCTGGTACAGCAGCCGCTGGAGAGGGGTCTACCACCTTTCGTCCAGGACAGCAGGATGCTGGGACTATAGAACCTTCTGTTCCTGATCATACAAGAACGACTGCAGCCATTGGGGGTATGCCTCCACCTATTCGGAGGACGACACCAGTCATTCTCGAGATATTTCTGCAGCAGCATCAGCAGCCACCTGCAGGATTGGTTGATGCTGCCCACTTGTTTTCTTTTGTAGAGAGGATTCTGGAGTCCCACCAGCAGCAGCAGCAGCGTCAGACTGCTGACTTTCGTCAGGGTATAGACGAGGCTCACTAGCTGGTCCGGACGATAGTGGAGATGGTGACCATCCAGGGGCCAGCACAGACACATCAGTGCCATCAGAGGACGCCGGGTATTCAGGAGTTTCAGAAGATACGTCCGAAGAATTTCTTTGGTATAGAGGGCATCCACTATGAGGATGACTGAATAGAGCACATTGAGGAGATATTTTGGCTAGCAGAGATACCAGTCCGACTTTAGATAGAGGCACAGGCAGCCAGATGCAGGACCTGTCCCATACCTGGTACCAGACAGACCCCAGAGTGGGAACCGAGGGACAGACTTGGGCAGCATTCAAGGAGTTATTCAAGAAGAAGTTTTTTTCAGACGTAGCTCTTGGAGGCATAGAGGCACAGTTTGAGAGCCTGGTTCACGGGAGCCAGACAGTCGGGGAATATGCTGGAGAGTTTTATCGGCTGGGTAGATTCATTGAGGACCTGAGCGAGAAGACGAAGGCGAGAAAGTTCTGCAGAAGTTTAATCAGAGAGGTTCAGTCATTGACTAAGAATGACATGGATGCTTCTTTCGTGAAGATCTTAGCAGGAGCTATGGCGGCAGAGGATGACCTGGGGCTAAAACTGAAGAGTGGTCAGGACTTTCAGGGAGCCAATAGCAGTGGAGGCCAGGCCAAGAGGCCTCACGTACAGATTCAACAGATGCAGGCACCAGTGAGAGTACAATAGGCACAACATCAGCCTAGAGGACAGGACTGCAAAGAGCAGACTTGTGCTTACTGTAAGAGGGCATGGCACGCTTGGGAGACTTGTTATAGGAGGCAGAAGGTTTGTCTGTTCTGTGGATCCGCTGCTCTTCAGGTCAGGGATTGCCCTACTGCACTCGTACATGACGGAGCATCGGGTCAGAGAGAGGGAGTTAGGCCACCTGTAGCGCAGCACCATGCCCAGAAGGGTGGAGCTTTTGCAATGACGGTCGAGGAGACCGACGTTGCAGGTGACGGGTTAGCAGGTTTGACCTCCTTGTTCTTCTCTTCCACCTTCATGTGTGATTTCCATTAGTACATGTCAGGATATTTTTGTGATATGCTAGGTAACGTATTTACCCTGTTCGAGACTGTGGAATCACGACCAGTAGGACTGAGTTTTGCATATTATCTTGATCTTGTTTGATTGGGGGTTTGACCTAGGAGGAGTACGATCATCTAAATTTCGAGGACAAAATTCTTCTAAGAGGTAGACTTGTAACACCCAGTTTTTCAAATGAGGGTAATTTTAAAATTTTGTAATTATAATCATTTAATAATGATATTTAAATCATGTTGTGATTTTTGGTAATTTTTAATTAATTTAAAACTATTTAAAATACTGAATTGTGATTTCGATGGTTAACTAGTTAAACCCTAGTTTTGCTAAGCCAAGAGACTAACCATGACCAAGGGAGCCTAGTCATGTGATTAGAATATCATATTACTACTTTTTAGCCTAGGGATATTTTGGTTATTTTGACTTTTTGGTGATTTTGAAATTTTATTAATTAAATATGTGCTAATTGTTATGTTGAAACTTGACCTAGAAACTTAGCCTAATCTAGATTAGCTTTGATCTTAGAGTATTGATTAGGGTAACCTAGTAATGACAAGATAAATAATATCTAGATATTCTAAGTAGGATATTTTCCCTTAGGATATTTATAAAAAAGAAAGATTTATGACTAGTTGAACCAATAGGAAGGCTTAAAATTGGGTGGACAACTCCTAGCCACTCATCTAGACCTAAAACCTAACCCAAATTTATCTAATGGCAGCCACTATAGGATCCCCCTTCCTATAAAGCATCCTTAAGAAAGCCTTTACCTCTTTTTACATTTACTTAGAATCCTAATAGTTCCTCCCCAAATTTCTTCCCCTAATATCCAAATCAAGTCCAAATTGGTCCTAATCAATTGCATCATCACCCTCTACCATAGTGAAATAGGTAAATCCTATAAAATCATGTTTTATTTTCATTGATGCATGCATATAGGTATACCCTAGCTGTAGAGTTAGTTTGGTTCTAGGTAGTGTCCATTTCGTGTCCATATCGGACACGTATCAGTGATTTTAATAGGGTGTGAAATATTTGTGAGAAATGAATCTTGTTAATTTTAGAATCTAATTGAATAGAAAATTAGGTTAATATGTATATATCAGTAATCTAAATGACTGAGTCAAAGTTTGGGTGTTTTTTGGGTCCAAAATAGACACGCACACACGCACGCAGACACCGTAACAGTGCCCTGCTACCCGAGTGCCACTGTGGACACAACACGCCTTGTGGTGGCCTGCCACTTGGCACAGACCAAAGGGCATTGACTGACATCATACCCCTTGAGTCTTGCGTCGTATCGTGTCGTATTGGACACGTAATCATGGGTGCACGGGTATTACACTGTCACTGTGCATGTAGATTTTCTCCGCTGACACGTACTTCGTGTCACGCGAGGACACAACGTGGACACTGTGCAGACACATGTGCACGAAGGTGGACACCTAGGCTAACTAGTAGATACGTGTAAGTGACACAACGTGGAGTGTGTCGTGTCCTATTAGGCTCGACACCTCAGCACGAGCCTGTGCACAACAGGATTTCTGAACCCTGTTTTCTTTGTATTGGATACTTCGTGTCCACTCTCGTGGACACGAATGACACACCCATGACACGTGTATACATGGGGAACACACATATATGCCTGATTGTGGAATTTATTTAGTTTTTGGTTTCGAATTTGGGGTTTTCCTATAGCAGTCGGGTTATTCCAGTTGGGTTTAAATGAACTGACAGTATATATATAAACCTGTTCCTGAGATTAATTTGCAGTACAATGTTCATAACCATATTGATGTGAGGTTAGCTTAACTGTGGTTAGTTAGCTTGGGACTTAATGAATGGATTGGCATTTACAGAAAACTGTGTTGGGGATTTGAATGTGGAAACTGAAATATAAATATGAGATTTCAAGTGAGGACTGAAATGGATTTTGATTTTACAATTGATAACTGGGTTTTGATGTTGAGTTAAGTTACTGTTACTTCAAGGGGTTGAGATTTTATATGATAAATGTTAACTGAGAATGTTAACTGCTAAGCTAGGTAAAACTGAGATTCTAATATTTAAATGATTACTGGTTTTAAGTGTGATTGAAAAATGAAATTAGTTAACCTGAGATTTAATGCTAATTTAGTTTTGGATTAATGTTGTGTCATGGGACTGAAATGTGTAAATTAATTTGAGATTTCAAGTAACAGTGTAACCTGAGAATTCCAGTGAATATTTTAAACTGAGATTGCAATGTTTGTTAACTGAGATTTCAATCAACGGTTAAACCTGAGATTCCACTTTAACCATGTTAGCCTGAGTACACATAGGGCATTTTTCGAGTTAAATGTTAAACTGATTTTGCTAATGTGATAATTGAGTTAGGTTTAAATGTTAACCCAATGCCATATTGCTCTTTAACCCTTAATTTAGTCCATAGTCCACACACACACATATATGTATGAATGAATACATGTATGTATGAAATGTAGAATACAATATGTGTATGCATGAATGTGATACATGTAATGTGTGTGTACATATATATAGTATAATGCAAGAAGAGGAATGCAATATAGTGTGTATATATATATATTATGATGAGTATTGTATAAGTAGGGTTGTGTTGGTAATGGTGAATAGGCCTTGAGGTAGAGTATAGACTTAAGTTGACTAAACCTAGCTAGTTGATTACAATTGACCTAAGTTGACTAGAGTGACCTAGAATAGTGGACTTGACTTAGTTTGACTTACAGTCGACCAAACCCTAGAATTGACCAAGTTTGACTTTAACCTAGATTGGCTTAGAAATCATATAGATTGCATCGTAAACTTCATTTACCTTATTTTAAACACATTATAACCTGTACTGCTCTATTTAGGACATTGTGACTCCGGTGCAGACATCTGATATTATACTACTCTTTTCAGAGTGTCAGGCGAGTACATTATCTGATAGTTCTTTCATTTACTTGTCAATTACTGTACTTCAATTCTAGTTAGTTCTATGTGATTCTCTTTTACAACACGTATTAGCTTTCTGAATTCATACATGCAACAACATACTTTACTTGTCTTGTCTCTATTATTCGAATCACCATTCGAACTATTCGAACCACCTATTCGTATCTTTATGTACTGGTTGGACTTGTATTCGTCTTATATGTTAGATTATGGATTCATTTGTATTAGACTAGGCGGGGAAATACTGATTAGACATGTAGACATATCCTCCTATTCGAATCACCCCTCTGTGCATGATATTCAAACGATAGCCATCCCTCACCTGATCAGTGTGTGGTGTGCCATATTACCTGCAGCCGTTTACATGTCGATCTCGGTATTTTAAAACACACTTGGAGAATTAATTCGAATCATTGTTAGAACATCATGTGAATCATTATTCGTATCACCTTATTCGAATCACCTTATTAGAACAATGATTAGAATCACATTCGACTCATACTGTACTGGAATCACATTCGACTCATCTTGTATTAGACTCACATTGGGATTACACTCGACTTATATTGTACTGTCTGGACTTATCTTGTTACTTTAGTTCAGCTAGATCTTATTTTACAGTCTTCATTGCCATACTTCTCCTCTTATTTAGTTACCTTACTTTTCTTGTACCTTAACTGTTTCTCTACATCATTACTCGTATAAACTGCCATGTTCATCAATACAACTGTCTATAACTGCTTTATAGTTCTCTGTCATTTACTTAGAATTTCTAGAAGAGTTGTGCTCGTTCCTGTCCTGACTGGACCTGTTAAAATATTACAGATGATTGCCCTGAGGACATTTGCCCTACTTGCCTTGGAGCAGGAGATGGCTTAGCTACCTTTGGCCCCGACACTCAGGAGTGATCGAAAGACTAGCTAGTAGACTTGGTTTAGTTTTCATGTTTTAGAACTTGAATTGTAATAACTTGAGACATGAGTTTGTATTTGAGTTGTTTGAGATATTATTATTTAGTAGTTTATATTTGTTGTTGTTGTTTAGTCTTTAGTTATAACTTCTGTGTTATCATATTGTGCTTAGACTGTGATTGAGATTTCATTATATCTATACTTGTCTTCCGTTCGGAGTTGAGATTTGACAAGTATATTATATAATTGCGTGAGTTGTTGATTAGAAAGTAACCTATGACATCGTTCTACCGCCGACACTGTGGCGTAGGCTGGACGTACCCACTTCTCGTGCCCCTACACTGGGTGCGGGTCGTGACAGTATGCATCGCTAAATGTCGCTAATTTAGATTTTTTAAAAAATCAACATCTTACAAAGACAATGGCATACACTATATAACAAATATACACACACAGAGACAACAACTTACAATGATGGTATCACAAACATATAGTACAGAGATAATCTCACATAGATGATAGAAAAATAAAGAATATAATGATAACAAATAAACTAAAAAATATCCCATAGTACACAATATCACAAGTTGCTTGGTAAAACAACGTACAATGAATCAATACAAGACCAACTAAGGCCGAAATACACACAAAACTCATGAAAACTTTGTTCAAGCCAGGACTACTGGTGGGAAGGAGTAGGAGGAACACCACGAATGAGTGATGCTATTTGTGCCATGACTTCCTATAAATGCGATGCTGGTTGTGCTGGATTTGGAGGTGTGTCGATGCCAACTGTACTGGAGGGCATATGCTCTAATGCTAATTTTCTAGCATTGTAGGATTTGATGGTCGATATCAGTCTAACAATGCTTTACACGAATGACTTGGTCTTGCGACCCCTGTATCGTCTCCACCTTGTGCTCTGTTGACTCGGCCAGCTCCGTAATGGTGTGCTGCATCGTCTGGCTCATGACTCTCAACGTCTGGATCATCTTTTTGAGCTTCACCCACTACTAAAATACTGCTAATCAACGACGAATGTACAGCAACAGACTATATTTGTCGCCCATTAACAACAGCTATGCGTAGGCCAGGCGACCAACTTTAGGTACATAGGATTTTAGTTACAAAGGCATTATCAGGTCATTGCCAAGACGTTACTACTTTATGCAGTTAACGACTGGAACAACATAGAAAATATTATACGATGGTCCAGCGATGCCTGATCGCTATTATATTTTACTTGGCAATGAATCATCTATCCGTCCCAGTGCTATACCCTAGTTATATAAAAGGTACCAGATCAAAAATAAATTTTTACTCGTCTCTCTCTCATCTCGTCTCTCTCTCATCTCGCTTTCTCTCTCTATTGATCGGCTCTCGGCCTCTAACGATCCCCTTCTCAACATCCAACATGCCCCCTCTCATTTTTCGCCTTCGACATGCCCCCTCTCACCTTCTCCTTTTTCCTCCTATTTCTGCTCCAACGTGGCCGTGCCCCCCTCCCAGCTCCTTCTTGCCTCCTTTCGGCTCTGACATGGTCGTGCCCTCAACGACTGTTCCCTCCCTCCTACTCGTCCTCCTTCTTGCCCATTGTAACTTCTCAATCTCTCGATGTTAATATATTTGGCAGGGCCACAAGGTTTGCTGTTATCAGTGGAACCTTCTATGTTTTTTTGTCAGATTAAAAATAATCTAAATAAACAACATACTTCAGACACATGAACACGAATTTGACATCTAAGTTGGTGTGTCCTTGTGAAATTTGGAATCTTTGAGATGTGTCCGATATGCATATTGTAGGAACGAAATTGTAAAGAAAAATAATCTAGAGGAGGGATGAATAGAGTAGGCAGCGGAATATTGCTAATTAAAAATCTTGTTAGCAGTTAGATCACAGATATAAAAAATAATCACAAAGTAAATGCCAGAAATAAAAAGTGATCAGAAGGCAAACGCAAACACCGCTATACTGGTTTTCCTCTTGTGAGGACTAGTCCAGTCGGAAGAACTCTAGCTTCCAGTTGAATCCACTATTAGAAAATCCTGCAAGTTTTTATACGAAGTCCTTACAACTTCTACAGACGCGAGCTTTGATACGAAGAACTCGACCAACTTCAATTGTGAAGAGTTGTATCTTCTATCAAGCCTCTGATTACAATCGCTCTTGAAACTTCTAGACCGCACCGTACTGGCAAATCGACTAGAGGATTGTAACAGGCTTGGAATTTGAAAATGTAAGCTTTGAAAAACTCTTTGGAGAAAATGTAAGCTTTAGAAGAGAAGAGATTGAAAGTGAATTGGTGATTTGAAATGATCGAAATACTTCTCTATTTATAGTTTTTTCAAAGACAGAACTCTGACAGAATTCGGGCAGAATTCGGACAGAACTCTTTGTAACAAACCGCAACTGAAGGGTGACCAAGTTCAAAATCAAACGTTCACTAACGTTCATCTTGGCCGAACTCTGGCCGAGTTCTGCTAGGATTCTGTGTCACTCCCCGTTCTCAGAATGCGTATTTTTATACAAGAATGCATATTTTTATACATGTGCAATTCATGTATATTTATTTAGTATTTATTATGTATTATCCTGTATTTAAATTTCTTTAATTTCATGTTAATTAATTTTCTGCATTTTGTTTCCTGCAATTTTATTCCTGCATTTTATTCTTGCATTTATTTTCTGCTTTTAAACCTCTTTGCTTTGCTTTCGGGTTGTATTGGTTGGATCCGTATGAACCCGACCCAATAACCCCACCTACCACCACCCTCCCTATTTAAGCTCCCATCTCCTTCTCTCTCCTCATAACTTTCATTCTTCACCATTACTTCTTCTTCTTCCTCTCATCACTTCTCCACCTACCAGCAGTAGCAGCAGGCAAGTGCAATCTTGCTTCTTGCTTGGAGAACCATTTTTATGGTTCATTTCTCTTCCTCTTATGATCCTGAGAGAGTTTAGTACTTAGTATTTTTGATTTCGTTGGCTTGTTTCTCCCAGATCTAAGTTTTGTGTTTTCGGTTGACCATGGGAACTTCATTTCTGGCTTGGGACAACGGTTCCTGAGTCACGCACACGTTCTTACGTGTCTGCGTGTATTTTCAGTCACGTACACGTTCTTACGTGTCTGCGTGTATTTTTAGTCATGCACACGTTCTTACGTGTCTGCGTGTATTTTTAGTCACGCTCACGTTCTTACGTGTCTGTATGTATTTTCATTCACGCACACGTCTCTACGTGTTTGCGTGTATTTTAGTCACGCACACGTTATTACGTGTCTGCGTGTATTTTCAGTCACGCTCACGTTCTTACGTGTCTGCGTGTATTTTCAGTCACACACACGTCTCTACGTGTTTGCGTGTATTTTTAGTCACGCTCACGTCTTGACGAGCGTGCGTGAATTTTCAGTCACGCACACATCTTTGCATGAGTGCGTGAATTTCCTATCACGCACACGTCCTTACATGTCAGCGTGAATTTTGAGTTACGTACCATCTTTGCATGCGTGCGTGAATTTCTTATCACTTTTCATACTTACTTTTCACGCCCATTTTCCACGCTCACGCTGTGCGTGCGTGAATTTCCCTTGCGTGAGTTACTTTTCACGCTCACTCCTACCTACTTGACTTGGCGTGACTTTTGGCCTTAAGCCTAGACTTGTTGGCGTAACTTTTGGGC
>JANAVB010032018.1:10318632-10416358 GCA_029216955.1 Iris pallida | reverse complement strand
GGGCGCCGATCGGGGGGAGTTGTAATCCCCTGTTTTTCAAATTTCAGTAATTAGTGCTAATTAATTTTTAGTGTCAATTTTAGCCTTAAAATAATTATTATGATTTTTAGGAATTTTTCTAGAATTATTAATGATTTTTAATTAAGTTTTTAAATAGCTAAAAATCAATTTCTAATTTATTGAAATATTTTAAGTTATTTTACAATTTATTAAAATGTTTAAATGGCTGTTTGTAATATTTAAAATTGTTGAGAAGTCGTTTTGCAATTAGTTAAATGTTTTAGATTGTGGAATGCAAATTATATTTGCATTTATAACTTTAGGGGCCTGTGTGCAAATTCCAAAGACTAGGGGCCTAAGTGCTAAACCCCGTTAACCCCCCCCCCCCACGACCGGTCGGCCCCTGGCCCGACGACCCGCCCCTTTCCGGCCGACCAACCGCCTTGACCAACCTATAAAACCCCCCTTCGACTCCATAGACCGAGCCCTAACCCTAAACGACCACCACGACCGCCCCCGACCCCTAGAACGTTCGTCTCGGCAAAAAAAAAAACCCTAGTCGTAGTCCTAGCTCCGGCGAACGCTCGTCCAGCCCCACGACGAGCGCCACCGCCCGCAACCACCATCCTCCGACGCCCTCGGCGAGCTGAGTGCAGCGCCACGTCTCCTCGCTCCTCCGTCAGGACGCTTGAACCCCCCCAAACCACCGGACACGTGAGTAACAGAACTCAATCGTGTCGTACTAGCCTAGGACACGAGAAATCCTGTGTCCCTAACTGTCCGGACACAGGATCGGTTTATTATTTTTTTTGATGTGTTAATTATTTCGAACCTAATTAAATCTAACAAAGACCCTAACTCTAACACAACCGTCGGGCTGACCCCTAGCCAGCCCGACCTAAAACTCACCCCCCCGCACTGGCTCGGTTCGAGCCCCCCTGTACTGCTGTTTTCTTTTCTTTTCTTTTCTGTTTTTATAATATATTATATATATATGTATATATATATATTGAATATATATTGTATATACTGTATTTGACAGTATTTTATATATATATATAATTTTATACTTAGTAATTTATATATATATATTTGTATTTATATACATAATGTATATATGTATATATTTTCATATGTATATATAATTATTATATATGTACTATTGTATATATATACTATATTTGTATATAATATATACTTTATAATTAAGTATTTTCTTATATATATATGTACTTTAAACAGTATGTATATATTCTTATATAACTTTACCTTATTAAAATAATAATATTATTTTACACTTTTACCAATTTGTATTTTAGTGTATTTAAATTACTGCAACCATTTGGTATCTAAGCCTAGTATGGGTTTTTGGGCCCAAATTGTTTTCACACATTCAAGACCCCTGTACAAGTCATATTGGCTTGATTCATGGCCTTGGGTCCTGTATTTGAACTTTGGTTCAAATTATATACATGGACAAATACGCAGATATTAATTATTTAATTTTAATTGTGTGCAATGCTGTTTTTGATTTTTTTAAATACTTAAAGTACTATTAAAATTCTGGAAAATAGTATTTAGATACATGTTAAGTTAGCTAATTTAGTATAATTTTTATAGTATTTAAATCACTGTTTTGCCACTAATTTGGCATATGAAACCAAAACTCATTTTCTGTATACTTAGGAAATTGATTTTATAAAATACTTGTACTGGTTAATAAATTCCAGAAAAATATAATAAATTTCTATAATTAGCAAAGATCATTTTGGTACTTTATTTATGCAAACTAAGCTTTTGCTATCTCAAAAATTGTTGGAACACAATGGTCATTTGATTTATTTATGATTAATTACGACTTGTAGCTTTTTGTGTTATTTTGAGTTTAAGCCGTATTAAACCTACCCCTCACTAGTGTAAAGGCCCTAGAAGTTAGTTAAAGTAACGTGTCACCCTACATTGGTCTCCTATGCTAAAATTATCATTTTGGCTAGGTGCCCAGTCACAAGTCATGTTTCACCAATTAGTGTATTAGCGTTTAGCTTAGTGTAAAACTAGTTATTGCATTTATTTCTCTACAGTGACGAGTTACCGGACATCCATAGCACTTTTATCGCAGCTTGTTTTTGCTTTGCTTTGCTAGAGGCAAGTACTTTCTACAAACTTTACATACTGTTACATAAATGAACTGCTAATCCAACCATGTTAAATGCTGATCCTTGGGGTAGCAGTTAAAGTATCACATGTTGTACTTTCAGTTACTATCATGCTTAGAACAGTCTTATGCATCTCTCACATGTTAGAATATGGGTTATGGGGAAACTGATAGTTGAGTACGTGATCATACCCCTTCTCCGTACTATATACCGAGCAAGGTTGACATTTTATATGTATACCTTATCGTAAGGCTTTATCTCAAAGCGGATTTGTACGTATGTACATCTTTCGCCGTTTCACTTGTACGGAAGTACATTTCATTATGTGCCCACAGCATATTGTTCATCTATTGACCGATCACGTATCTGCTACAGTTTTTAAACATTACATATGCATCTGTCTCTATGACAGTGTCCTTGCCATGATAGATGTGTGATGCCATGTTTCCAGTTATTTCCTCTTATGTTCATTTCCATGTTTCATATGCTAGTTTGCTAGATTCAGTACTTGCTCCCGTTCTGACAGGATAACGTTGTAGGTGTCCTTACTGAGGAGGAGTTACTCTGCGACACAATTATGGAGTTACTGCCGAGGAGGACCCAGCTTTGCTTACGAGGATTTCCTGCGGGGAACCTCGCTAGTTGTCTTTTGTTTTAGACTTTTGGAGAGTAGTCATGTATTAGACTATATATTTTTGTAACTGGACATGTATCCAGTTTTACATTTCAGTTCACTTGTACTTTGGACATTTTACTATATGAGACGACTTTTGTGTTTGGAGCATTTATGACTTTATTCTTATCACTATAGAACTGTTAGCACATTTAGTCTTATCCTGTTGTCTTTAGAACAGCTTACTACGTTTTATATCAAATGTAGGCTGGGCATGACTCGGCCTGGCCCAACAATTTGGGTAGCGGTCGTGACATGTTTTTAGTGGTGGCCCATGCAGGTCCTGACTAAATTGTTTGGTTACGTTATTGTACCAAGCATGCCTGCAATTAGGACTTAAGGTAATTAGACAACATTAGGAATGACGCTTAGAACACCTAGAGAAATGCTAGGATTACAACATAGGAAATACATCACATGCTTGCAATTATAATTAGATTTTCTTGCCTATGATTGCTTACTTTAAACAAGTCCTTATAAGTCCTTTTTACTTTTATTAGATGGTGCTTACTCGTTCGTTCCCAGTATGTTACACCCGAGAATGGGCCCTCCATATCCAGTCAGCTGACCAGTTGACTGATACACCCCCCATCTCCACCTACCACATTCCTTCACTCCACAGATCCAGACCCAAATGCCTCCACCACCTCCACATCCCAGTCCCACACCCAGTCCCAGCAGCCCCCGATACCTTCCACCCACCCCTATCATCATACCTACCCAGGCTTCCGTCACACTCGACGGGAACCAGCTGCTCACAATGATCCAGGGGTTCCTAACAACCCATCAGGAGCAGACTGCCCTACTCCGCCAGAGCATGGAGCGTTCCGAGGACGTCCCGTGGTCCCACCACCTGTAGAGCCACGGCAGAGAGCGGGGACGATCAAGGACTTCATGGGTCTGAATCCCAAGGAGTTCTCAGGGACTGAGGGCATTGTAGTAGCAGATGACTGGCTAGATTCGGTAGAGAGGAAGCTCCTAGGAGTCAGGATGCCGGGTGACCTCCAGGTCGAGGCAGCGGATTTCTGCTGATAGACTTGGCAGGAGTCTGGTTCCGGAATGAGC
This sequence comes from Iris pallida, assembly GCA_029216955.1. NCBI lineage: Eukaryota > Viridiplantae > Streptophyta > Magnoliopsida > Asparagales > Iridaceae > Iris > Iris pallida. The sequence goes on along the minus strand of JANAVB010032018.1, from coordinate 10,412,464 downwards.
CGTTATTTGCGAGAGGGAGATCCACTTGGGATCAGTTCAAGACCCAGTTCAAGAAAAATTCTTCTCGACCACTGCTAGAGTAGCCATGGGGCTACGATTCCAGAACATCCAGCAGGGGAACCGTTCTGTTGATGATATGCAGTAGAGTTTAGTCGCCTGAGCCGTTTCGCTCCTAGTCTGGTTGCAGATCCAGAGGAGATGACCCGTAGGTTTTGCCATGGTCTAGTTCCAGACATCGACATCTTATAGTGGCGAACGGTACGACTGACTACTACCAGAGCCTAGAGTTGGCCCGAAGCATCGAGGAGCGTCTTCTGTCTAGCAAGAGGCCGGCTTTTGTACATCATGAGGGACCGTCCAAGCGTCAGGCTTTCCAGTAGAGAGCGCCGACGCCACCCCAGCAGACTTACGTCCCTACACCACATCATCAGACCCCCGCCAGTTAGAGCCCTGGGACCCCGACATCATCATCAGCAGCAGCAGCAGCAGAGGGGAGCTATATGTTCTTTCTCTGCGAAGACCAGGGCATGATTACACCGTCTGCATGAAGAGGTTGAAGCATGTTTGGCTTGGGTCTGCCACCCATCAGCTTCGGGAATGCCCAGTAGCCAAGGGACCTAGAGGACCGCTTCCGACTCAGCAGCAGAGGTTTGGGCAGCATCTGCAGCAGCAGAAGGGACCTCAGGGGGGTTTATAGTCTAGCCCTCGACCCACCAGAGCCAGCAGGTTTCAGAGCCGGATTACTTAGCTGACGTCATCACAGGTCATGTTTATTTGTATACTTTTCTAGCTGTATGTTTGTTTGATTCTGGTGCATCTCATAGCTTCCTATCATTAGAGTTTAGCATAAACACCATCTAGTAGCTACACCTACTACGGAGATTAGTAGAGTGATGACGGGAGGAGGACCAGTGCCTATTATCTATATATAGATGTTCTATTTTTATAGCCGGGAGAGAGTTCAGGGGACGATTCTTTGTGATGCCACTCCCCGGTTATGATATCATATTGGGGATAGACTGGCTTAGCTATGCTCATGCACTATAGACTGTCATGAGGGTAGCATTTTGTTCAGTCCTCCAGGCACAGCACCATTCAGTGTCAGGAGGACAGGGCCGGAGATCAGCCTAGAGCCGAACTGTTGTGCGACAGTTGGGGACGTAGCACCGCCATACCCTATCATTAGGGAGTTTATGGATGTATTCCCAGAGGATCTTCCAGGGCTTCCGCCTGACAGAGATGTGGAGTTCACTATAGATTTAGTGCCGGGTTCATCACCAGTATCCCGGTCTTGCTATAGAGTGAATCCCAAGGAGGCAGTAGAGATGAAAGAGCAGATTGATGACCTGTTAAAAAGGGTTTCATTCGATCCAGTGCTTCTCCATGGGGAGCGCCAGTGCTCTTTGTGCCTAAGAAGGATGGTACAGTCCGGTTGTGTATTGACTACCGGGCCTTGAATGCCATCACCATCAAGAACAAATATCCTCTGTCTAAGATAGATAATTTGTTCGACCAGTTGAGTGGGGCGAAGGTGTTTTTCCAGGATAGACTTGAGATCCGGGTACCACCAGGTGAAGGTTAGGGCAGCAGACATCCAAAGATGGCGTTCAACACGAAAGTACGGGCATTACGAGTTTCTGGTGATGCATTTGGTCTCACAAATGTGCCAGCTGTCTTTATGAACTTGATGAATAAGTCATTTCACCAGTATCTGGATAAGTCGTCGTAGTGTTTATCGACGACATCCTGATTACTCGAAGATGCCAGAGGAGCATGCAGAGCACTTGCGGATAGTTTTGGGGATTCTGAGGCAGGAGAGATTGTTTGCCAAATTATCGAAGTACGAGTTCTTTTTAGACCGAGGTGGAGTTTCTCGGCCATGTAGTCACTGGAGATGGAATCTCGGTGGTCCCAGGAAGATTGCTGCAGTTGAGACATGGAAGGCTCCGACGTCAGTTTCAGAGATCAGAAGCTTTCTGGGTTTAGCAGGCTATTATAGAAAGTTCGTCCAGGACTTGCTAGGATAACTGAGCATGACGAAGCTGACGCGGAAGGACCCAGAGTACATCTAGTCAGCGGACTGCCAGGCAGCGTTTGAGGAGCTGAAAAGGAGGCTGACGACCGCTCCAGTTCTGACATTACCTTCAGGTTCTGGAGGTTTCACCATTTACAGCGAGGCTTCTGGGAAGGGCTAGGATGTGTCCTACAGTAGATAGGAAAGTGATTGCTTATGCATCTAGGCAATTGCGGACTCATGAGAGGAATTATCCTACCATGACCTAGAGTTAGCTGCGGTGATCTTTGCATCAAGTTATAGAAACATTATTATACGAGAGCGTGTGGAGATCTTACTGACCATAAAAGCTTGAAGTATGTGTTCACGCAGAAAGAGCGATGAAATGAGGCAAAGACGATGGTTGGAGTTGATGAAGGACTTGATATCGATTTACAGTATCACCCTGGGAAGGCAAATATGGTAGCAGATGCGCTGAGCAGGCATCCGATGGCATGGTACCTGATGATTGATCGGCATTTGCGGAAGGATCTGGAGAAGCTCGGTATTGAGCTAGTTCGGCCAGGATCAGTGATACAGATGATGGTTGACATTCAGTCAGGTTTGATGGAGCAGATCAGAGGCACAGTCTACAGATGAGAGCCTTCGCAGACTTCGACCCCAGGCTTTAGCTGGATTACTAGTGACTTCACTATAGCAGAGGATGGATCCTTGAGGTATGGCAGCCGATTGTGCATGCCGAAGGAAGAGCTGGTAGAGGCAGTCTTGCAGGAGGCGCACGATCGAGATATTCTATTCACCCTGGTGCTAACAAGATGTACCGTGACTTGCGGGAACATTTGGTGGCACGGGATGAGAGGGATGTATCACGTTTTATCTTGAGATGCCTAGTTTGCCAGCAGGTCAAGGCGGAGCGCCAGAGGCCAGCTGGTTTGTTGCAGCCATTACCCATTCCCGAGTGGAAGTGGGAACTATTACGATGGACTTCGTCTCAGGGCTTTCTCGTTCCCAAGGAGGGAAGGATGCCATTTGGGTCATCGTAGACAGGCTGACGAAGTGTGCGCGCTTATCCCTTCAAGGTGGGGCTTTCCACCGAGAAGTTGGCAGAGCTATACATGCAGATAGTTCGCCTGCACGGAGTGCGGTGAGCATCGTGTCAGACAGAGACAGCAGATTCACATCCCACTACTGGCATAGCTTGCAGGAGGAGTTGGGCATCAGGCTCAAGTTCAGTACGGCGTACCACCCGCAGACAGCATGGGCAGTCGAGAGGACGATACAGACACTGGAGGATATGCTGAGGACCTGCGTGCTGGTCTTCGGAGGATCTTGGGAGAGCTATCTGCACTTGGTAGAGTTTTCATACAACAACAGCTACCAGGCCAGTATCGGTATGTCTCCTTTGAGGCGCTATATGGACGACGATGCCGCACCGCTCTTTTGGGATGATATCGGAGACAGAGTTATACTTGGGCCAGAGATGATCACGGATGCAGCAGAGAAAGTCAGGATGATCAGAGACAGGCTCAGAGTAGCTCAGGACAGGCAGAAAAACTGGGCTGATGCTAGTCGCAGGCCGATGGAGTTCGCAGACGGTGATATGGTGCTAGTGAAGATATCACCTACCAGAGGGACGATCCGGTTCGGACGAGGAGGGAAGCTGAGCCCCAGATACATTGGGCCGTTCGAGGTACTTGGCAGGATCGGAGAGGTAGCTTACAGAGTTACTTCCACCCAACCTAGCAGGAGTTTACGACGTCTTTCACGTATCTCAGCTGAGGAGATATGTTCCAGACCCAGTCATGTGCTAGATCATACAGAGTTGGAGGTCGGACCGAGCCTTACAGTTTCGGAGCAGCCAGTGGAGATATTAGACAAGAGAGAAAAGAGGCTGAGGAACAAGGTTATACCCCTAGTGCGAGTAGCTTGGAGCCGTCACTCCCCGGGTGAATCTACTTGGGAGAATGAGTCGGACATGAGGGAGAGATACCCTTATTGTTCGATCCAACTGCTGCGAGGGAACCACCCGTTCCTGCTTGATACCTTAGAGGTTAGTTCGATCGCAGCCTTAGTCATTTTTATTGCATTGCTTGCTATGTTAGAATATTGTCGGATCTTCAATCCTTGTGAATTTCGAGGACAAAATTTTTCAAGGAGGGAAGACTTGTAAGCCCCTGTTTTTCAAATTTCAGTTAATTAGTGCTAATTAATTTTAGTGTCAATTTTAGCCTTAAAATTTTATTATGATTTTTAGAAATTTTTAGAATTATTAAATGATTTTTAATTAAGTTTTAAATAGCTAAATATCAATTTACAATTTATTGAAATGTTTTAAGGTAGTTTTGCAATTTATTAAAATGTTTAAATGGCTGTTTGTAATATTTAAAATTGTTGAGAAGTCGTTTTGCAATTAGTTAAATGTTTTAGATTGTGGAATGCAAATTTATTTGCATTTATAACTATTAGGGGCCTGTGTGCAAATTCGTAAAGACTAGGGGCCTAAGTCCTAAACCCACGTTAACCCCCCCCCCCGACCGGTCGGCCACCTGGCCGACGACCCGTCGCCTTTCTGGCCGACCAACCGTCTTGACCAACCTATAAAACCCCCCTTCGACTCCCCAGACCGAACCCTAACCCTAAACGACCACCACGACCGCCCCGACCACCCTAGACGTTCGTCTTCGGCAAAAAAAAATCCTAGCCGTAGCCCTAGCTCCGGCGAACGCTCGTCCAGCCCCCACGACGAGCGCCACCGCCCGCAACCACCATCCCCTGACGAGCCTCGGCGAGCTGAGTGCAGCGCCACCGAGCGCCGCCTCGCCGACGTCTCCTCCGCCGTCCAGGACGCTTGAACCCCCCCAACCACCGGACACGGGAGTAACAGAACTCGAATCGTGTCGTGCTAGCCTAGGACACGAGAAATCCTGTGTCCCTAACTGTCCGGACACAAGATCGTTTATTTTTTTTTATGTGTTAATTATTTCGAACCTAATTAAATCTAACAAAGACCTAACTCTAACACAACCGTTGGGCTGACCCCTGGCCAGCCGACCTAGCTAAACTCACCCCCCCCCCCCGCACTGGCTCGGGTTCGAGCCCCCTGTACTGCTGTTTCTTTTCTTTTCTTTTTCTTTTCTTTTCTTTTCTGTTTTTTTATAAATTATATATATATTAGTATATATATATATATATATTAGAATATATATATGTTATATGTATTTTGATAATATTTTATATATGTATATATAATTTTATACTTAGTAAATTTATATATATATATTTGTTTTATTACATATATGTATAATGTATATATTTTCATATGTATAATATTATATATATGTACTATTGTATATATGTATACTATATTTGTATATATATATACTTTATAATTAAGTATTTTCTTATATATATATATATATATATATATATATTATATATTATATATATATATATATTATTATATATATATATATATATATATATATATATATATGTACTTTTAACATATGTATGATATATTCTTTATGTGTAACTTTACCTTATTAAAATAATAATATTTATTTTGCACTTTTACCAATTTGTATTTTAGTGTATTTAAATTACTGCAACCATTTGGTGTCCAAGCCTAGCATAGGTTTTTGGGCCCAAATGTGTTTTCACACATTCAAGACCTGTACAAGTCATATTGGACTTGATTCATGGCCTTGGGTCCTGTATTTGAACTTTGGTTCAAATTATATACATGGACAAAATACGCAGATAATTAATTATTTAATTTCAATTGTGTGCAATGCTATTTTGATTTTTTAAAATACTTAAAGTACTATTAAAATTCTGGAAAAATAGTATTTAGATACTATGTTAAGTTAGCTAATTTAGTATAATTTTTATAGTATTTAAATCACTGTTTTGCCACTAATTTGGCATATGAAACCAAAACTCATTTTCTGTATACTTAGGAAATTGATTTTTATAAAATACTTGTACTGGTAATAAATTCCAGAAAAATTATAATAAATTTCTATAATTAGCAAAGATCATTTTGGTACTTTATTTTATGCAAAACTAAGCTTTTGTCTATCTCAAAAATTGTTGGAACACAATGGTCATTTGATTTATTTATTGATTAATTACGACTTGTAGCTTTTTGTGTTATTTTGAGTTTTAGCCGTATTAAACCTCACCCCTCACTAGTGTAAAGACCTAGAAAGTTAGTTAAAGTAACGTGTCACCCCACATTGGTCTCCTATGCTAAAATTATCATTTGGTAGGTGCCCAGTCACAAGTCGTGTTTCACCAATTAGTGTATTAGCGTTTTAGCTTAGTGTAAAAACTAAGTTATTGCATTTATTTCTACAGTGACGAGTTACCGGACATCCATAGCACTTTTATCGCAGCTTGTTTTGCTTTGCTTTGCTAGAGGCAAGTACTTTCTACAAACTTTACATACTGTTACATAAATGAATGCTAATCCAACCATGTTAAATGCTGATCCTTGGGGTAGCAAGTTAAAATTCACATGTTGTACTTTCAGTTACTATCCTGCTTAGAACAGTCTTATGCATCTCTCATTTATTAGAATATGGGTTATGGGGAAATGATAGTGAGTACGTGATCATACCCCCTTCTCCGTACGTATGTACGAGCAAGGTTGACATTTTATATGTATACCTTGTCGTAGGCTTTATCTCAAAGCGGATTTGTACATATGTAATCTATCGCCGTTTCACTTGTACGAAAGTATATTTCATTATGTGCCCCAGCACATTGTTCATATTGACCGATCACGATCTGCTACAGTTTTAAACATTACATATGCATCTGTCTCTATGACATATGTGTCCTTGCTATGATAGATGTGTGATGCCATGTTTCCAGTTATTTCCTCTTATGTTCATTTCCATGTTTATATGCTAGTTTGCTAGATTCAGTACTTGCTCCCGTCCTGACAGGATAACGTTGTAGGTGTCCTTACTGAGGAGGAGTTACTCTGCGACACATATTATGGAGTTACTGCCGAGGACCCGGCTCTGTTTACGAGGATGTTCCTGCGGGAAACCTCGCTAGTTATCTTTTGTTTTAGACTTTTGGAGAGTAGTCATGTATTAGACTATATATTTTTGTAACTGGGACATGTATCCATTTTTATATTTTAGTTCACTTGTACTTTGGACATTTTACTATATGAGACGACTTTTGTGTTGGAGCATTTATGACTTTTATTCACTTATAGAACTGTTACACATTTAGTCTTATCCTGTTGTCTTTAGAACAGCTTACTACGTTTATATCAAACGTAGGCTGGGCATGAATCGGCCTGGCCCAACAATTGGGTAGCGGGTCGTGACAGGAGGCTCGTCGGGCGACGCCGATCCTGGTGAAGCCTTCCTGCGCTGAGCGCGGCGGGGACGTCTGGGACGGCGCCCGAGGGAGGAGGGGGTGTGGAGTGAGGGGAACCCCCACGGCGAGGAAAAGACGCCTACGAGGGGGAAGCCCCCCCACTGGGGTGACGGCCAGGGCGATCGACCAACCAAGGAAGGGGGGACGGCGGGAGGCAAGGAGGCCACTGCGCGGGGGGAGGACTGGGGCCGGACAGAGGAGTCCGGCCGGCCAGGCCAGCCAGTCGAACATCGAGTCCAGAGGAGATCGGAGCTGCAGTGAAGGGGGATCTCGTGTCCAGGGCGGCCAGCGTCATCCCAGTCGGGCGCGGTCGATCGTGCCTCAACTCCCGGAGGCGGCTTGGCGGAAGGGAGAAACCATCCTCAAAAATATTATATATATTATATAGATATGTGTGTGTGTGTGTGTGTGTGTGTGTGTGTGTGTTGTGTGTGTAACCTCATTAATAGGTTAGTTATATAATGGAGAAAGGTGGGTTTGGTAACATCTAATTTACTAAGGGCTTTAGTGAAAAGTTGAAATTCAAATTTCATCTACTCATAATCGATCCATTTAGCCCTGCATTTGAACATGAACCCAACCCAAATTCTAATCCCTCCAAATCCTTTTGGATAAAAACATATAAAATTCATATCGATCTCCCTTATCATCTACACAAGTATATATATATATACATATATATATATATATAATATTATTTTATATATATATAATATATAATATTATATATATATATATATATATATATATATATATATTATATATATATATATATATATATATATTTTATAATTATATATATATTTTATATATATATATATATATATATATATATATATATATATATATTATATATATATATATTATATTTTTAAGGGATATATATATATATATATATATATATATATATATATATATAGATAGATAATATATATATATATATATATATCCCTTATCATCTACACAAGTATATATATATATATATATATATATATATCTATATATATATATATATATATATATATATATTTTATATATATATATATATACTTGTGTAGATGATAAGGGATATATATATATAATTATATATATATAGATATATATATATATATATATATATATATATATATATATATATATATATTACTCATAATCGATCCTTTTAGCCCTGCATTTGAACGTGAACCCAACCCAAATTTCAATCCCTCCAAATCCTTTTGGATAAAAACATATAAAATTCATATCGATCTCCCTTATCATCTACACCAGTATATATATATATATATATAATATAATATATATATATATATATATATATATAGTGGCAGCCGACATCTTGCCTCCCTTGAAACCCTAATCTCCCTCACGTCCCCGGAGTTAGAGAGGACCTGTGTGCTCAAGAAGGGAATCACCAGGAAGAAGCATCCAGGTTCTTCATCTGGTAATCATCTTATTTGTGCCACCACATTAATCCTTCAAGCAAGATTAGTTTCTTTTATACTCTAATAGGGGCAGGTATTTGTTTTAATTTCTTTTATACTCTAATAGGGGAGATCGATATATATAATATATATATATATTATATAATATATATATATATATATATATATATATATATATTATATATATTAATCATAATCGATTCTTTTAGCCTTGCATTTGAACGTGAACCCAACCCAAATTTCAATCCCTCCAAATCCTTTTGGATGAAAACATATAAAATTCATATCGATCTCCCTTATCATCTACACCAGTGTATATATATATATATATATATAATATATATATATATATATATATATATATATATATATATATATATGTATATATATATATATGTATATATATATATATATAGTGGCAGCCGACCTCTTGCCTCCTTTGAAACCCTAATCTCCCCTCACGTCCCCGGAGTTAGAGAGGACTTGTGTGCTCAAGAAGGGAATCACCAGGAAGAAGCATCCAGGTTCTTCATCAGGTAATCATCTTATTTGTGCCACCACATTAATCCTTCAAGCAAGATTAGTTTTTTTTATACTCTAATAGGGGCAGGTATTTGTTTTAATTTCTTAAAGAATCTAGGAATAAAGGATGGACCTATGACAACAGTAATTTGACTGACACGGGTTAGTATCAGAGCAATGGAGAAGGGTATGACGAGATACACCTTTAATACAAATATATCAATTTATGCATATATATGTAAACATGTGATAATACGGAGGTTCAGACCCTCTGGAACATGGGTCACCTGCAGGATGCATAGGTTCAGTAGGAGTATCCTACAGAGGTATTAGAGTACATAAAAACTAATTCGATGACGTATCATGTGACCGTAGTGGCCATACTGGTATAGGTAGGTATCCTACAAGGAATAGAGTAATGGACATACTTGATTCATGTAAGGAGTTCATGTGCAACGATCTTATTAGGATGCGGAGAGGAGGTGTGTTCAGTGGGTCAGCTATAGTCAAGCAAATGGTCTATAACAGTAGCAGTTAAGATGGGGTCACAGCAATAGAAGAAGGAACAGAGCATGTGGATTGGTATATATAAGAATCTGTATCCGTGTCCTGATGGCTATTGCATGATTATAGTCGTGTATAACTGATAGCTAATAGGATTTTGAACCCACGCCCTTCAAAACTAGAACCTTAATCTGGCGTCTTAGAACAACTCAGCAGTATGTATTGCTGCTACTACTGCTGCTGTTGTCTATTCCCCATCTATATCTCATTTGGCTAAGCGTATCAGAGGTTTGTAGGGAGTATAGCACTCGAGTATCAGAAGTTATGTATCAACATTAGTATATGTGCATCCGAGGGTACCTACATCTAGGTACTAGAGATGTCTAGTATCCTACGTTATTGCAAATGTCGAGTACATCCACGTGGTCATACAAACATAGCGTAAAACAACATAAGGGGTTTGGGTTAGGTAGTATCAGTAATCGGGTTGAAGTATCGGGTGATGAGTATTTAGACTTGGATTAGAATTTTGTAACAACAAATAGTTTTGTGTGGTTTGTGAGTACATTATAGAATACCAAGTTCCTGCAAGCCATAACAAGAATTTGGAAAACCTGTGCGTCAATTTTGGGTCAGTTGGCGTAGAGAACCATGGGAAGGTTCCCTAATGTGCGTATCCGTCTATACCTTAGAGATGGATGTATACTATCTTGACAAATGAAGAGGAATGGAGCGAGTTGGATAATGGTGGTAACATAAACTCTTAGATGTAATTGACAGGTCATATGCCAAGTTGTTCTTGGTATACATCTGAAGGTAAGTAGATAGCAGGGAAGTCTAGTACTTGGGGTACAGGAGTAGAAAACCTTTAGTCGAGTCTGTATAGGTGGAACCCACCAAGGCATGTATCAGTCTATAACTTAAGTCTTAAATTACATTAAGATAGAAAATCCATGTAGACAAATGTATCAATGCACCGGGAAAGTTCTGAATATAGGACAACAGTGTGTAAGCAACACCCAAATAAAACACTGCTATTAGGAAATTGGGAGTCTGGGTTCCAGAAAGTAGGTGAACCCATGTATCAAATGGACTAGGGTAATGGTTGGCATCAGACCTGGCAGGTAAACAACCAAGTAGCAACATGTAAGGTAAAGGGAGGATCTCACATTAGTATTATCTAAGGGTACAAACAGAAGAAGGGAGTATCGTGTTTTGGGATGTATGTATCAGAGGAATTAGAATTAAAGGGTTGGTACAGTTGGCCTGAAGAAGGGTAAGACAAGTCAATATATTAGGAGGGTATCAAGAATAAGTTTACATATGTATAGGAACATGCCTAATGGATAATAATGAAACCAAGTTATAAACGATATGGGTGGTTGACCTCAACAAATAAAGTATTAGAAGAAAAAACTATGTGTATATCCTACAAATAGGTTAGGGAAAACATTAGACAGCATATCCACCTGACCATTAAATACAAATAAACCTAGAAGCCTAAATAACCCAATAGATATGCTTATTTGTACTCTCAAAATTGTGTATTAATCCTATCAATTTACAAACAGGTTACTTGGACCTTGATGCGGATTGTAATTTATACCAACAGCTAAGGACCTAAGACAAGTATACCTTGTCATTCTTTACAACTTTATTTATATGCTTATTCCTTCATTATCTATTTATCCTGATTGATGGCTAACATGTGTTTCTCATACCATACTAGTTTAGTTGCTTTATTGGTATCTAGTCATTTTTCACGATTGGCCTTGTAGTCGTATTGGACATGTATCTCACATGTGCTTGATTGAGTCGTATCGTAGAATGAGTGCGCTATAATTGAACTGCTATTTCCTATTTTTTGTTTCTTAACCTGTGAGTCCACACTCGGGGCGAGGGTTGACTGTTTGTACATGCGAGTCCACACACGGGACGAGGGTGATTGCCTTGAACTAACCTGCGAGTCCACACTCGGGACGAGGGTTAGTGTTTTATTTAAACCTGCGAATCCACCCTCGGGGTGAGGGTTTGGTATCCATTGTTCTCTTGTTCACTTGTTTATTCTAGCAGTTCATTTATGCGTAGTTATTCTCATATTCGTGTATCGTCATTGTTTAGTCTTTTCCTGCTTATATCCTGTATTCTTTTCATGCATGATAAACTATTAGATATGCATATTTTATGTGTCTTGCTAGTCCTCTAAAGACCTGATGATCTCTTTAGGTTTAGCCGAGTTTGTGCTAGGTGCACATGTGCGGGTTTGAGCCAGCTTCAGACCACGATACTACTGCAGTGAAGATGAATTTGATGTTTAGCCTAGTTTGGACTCAGTTTATTTTATTTCATGTCTTTACTTTATTTTCGTCTACTGGTAGTGGATTTGTATCCACCGGATGTGACTTGGATTCTTGATAACTTGAAAACATTTAGTTATATTATTCTTTCTTCACTGACATGCATTGATCTTAGTTGTTTCCTTATTATTCTGTGGATGAGATATAGATTGCCATGTGATTCTAGATTCTGTGACTTATATATACTAGACAACGTTCTACCGTCGACACTGCGGTGCAGGCTGGACTTGGACACAGACTCATATTCGAAAAGCGGGTGCAGGTCATGACAAAAATACAATAGAATTGTTATTTTCGAAATATACACTTTTTAATCACAAAATATGCATAGAATTGAGTGTATTTATATAATTTTATCAATCTTATTCGATTTTTAATTTTGGATCAAAATCAAATAAAGAATTTTTGTATTTTCAAAACCGATATTTTTTAAACCAAACCAAATCTTATTCGGATTAATTGGTTTGGATTCTGGTCCAAAATCAAATAATGCTCACCTCTACCGGGAGCTATGCGTTAGAGCATCTCCAATGCAATTGTGAGTTTGGAAAAAAGTAGTTGCCATAACAAGTTGAAAAGTTCTTCTCTGATACAAATGTCAAATAAATTATGAAATTGACATGGCATGACATGATAAAGACATTGTGAAATTGGTTGTCTAGTTTTAAATAAAGCACTTGACAATAACTTTAACACACATCATCAATTATTAATAAAAATATTTAAAATAAAGAAAAGAAGGACGAAGTAGTCTTGGAAGTTGAAAAATAATAATTTTATTGTCTTCTCAATATTTTTTTGCATTGAAGAATATTTTTTTTCTTTATTATCTTGTGTAATATTGTCATTGTCACATGCCTCATGCCACATAGAAATATATCACATTAGAAGACATTAGTGTTGGAGATTCTCTTAGGCATGTTTGGTTCGAAGGAATGGAAAGGACATCAATTTCTTGATACAATTTTTCTCTGAAAAATTATAATTTTTATTAAAAATAATTTGATGTTTAAAAGTGTCAATAAAATTAGAAAAAAAAAGTGAATAATTCAAGATAGAAATGTAATTCTTTACTTGGATGTAATATTTTTTTTCTATTTTTTTCTTCTATTGAGAATCTCTTAGCTTTTCTACTCGATATCTTTGACACTCAAATATATAAAAAGATAGATGCTCAAATATAAGAGCATCTCCAACCCTATTGTGACTTTGGAAAAAAGTTAATGCCACATAGGAATGATAAAATTTTATTCAAAAGTTCTTCTCCAATGCAATTGTCAAGTCAATTGTGAAGCTTATGTGACAAAAATTAAAGAAGACATTGTGAAGTTGATTGTCTTGTTCTAGACAATGCATTTGACAATGTCTTCTCTTCCATGTCATCAATTATGAATAAAAAATATTAGAAAAAAGAAAAAAGATGAGTAGCTGTCTTAAAAGTTGTTTTGGAAGTTGGAAAAAAATACTTTTTATTGTCTCCTCAATACTTTTGCATTGGAGAGAATTTTTCTATCTCATTGTTTTTTGACATATAATTTTGCCACATAAACAAGACATTATCTTGTGGCTCATGTCACATAGGAGCCACCTAATACTCACAACACTTAGGGGCTGTTTGGATGCCCGTGAGTGAGTAGAAAGTGGGGGCTTATGAGGAGAGATGCTGCAACTCTCTCCTCACTTTCACAAATCTGGTGTTTGGTTGCAAGTAAAACTTGGGAGGGAGGTGGAGAATCTCTGGCACCCGACAGAGTGTTGTCCCCTCACCGAGTTACTCTCCACCTACATCCCAAAAATGGAGTAACTTCGGTGGAGCTCCTCGAGACTCCTCACTTTTGCTGGTTGGAAGAGCCCTCTCGCTGCAGTCACCCCCTTCCTCCCGCGCTCGACAGTTGCTCGGAAATTTCGCAGAGGTAAAACTTCTCCCCCTTATGTTCGAGTCCGTAAATTTTTGGGAAAAATTAGGAGAAAGATTTGATCCTTGATTTGGGGAAAAATTTGGGGAAAAATTTTTCGTCAACATTTTCAACGGATCTGTGAAAAAATTGGTAAAATTTTGGGAAAGATTTGATCCTTGATTCTTCAGATCTGATGCAAAGGGAGTAGAAAAAGTAGTTGCCCGAAAATTACTCTCCATGATTCTTCAAATCTGCATGTGAAAAATCGTTGTCAGGAATTTTTTGGGAAATTTAGTATGGAAAAAAAGTTCGAAAAATATTGCCAAAATATTTCGAACACATCCGAGATGTCAGAAAATTTGTATATGGAAAAATTACTTGTCTGCGTATTTTGGGAAATATACTTTCCTTCATTCATCAGATCAGGGTGTAGAAATTTGGGGAAAATTACTATCCTTGATTCATCAGTTCATATATGAAAAAATATCTTTATTTTATATTGGGCTTAAATGGTGAGGAGTAATATGCTATATTTTCCAGATCGGGTTGTTTTCTTCCCGATATGTTTTTTCTTCCACAACTGTGTATTTTAATTAAGAGCTACGAACTTGAACAATATAAAATAAGGAATAAATATACGAGAATTGAGTCTATATTTATGATTTATTGTTTCTGATTTTTATGTAGATGGATTTGTCGAATCCCAATAACCCATTACTTAATGCGGCAATCGCTAGTATAATGACAGTCATAACCATAATTATGACTCTGATTGAAATGGAGGACAATGACCGACGGGGCATTGCACGGGAACCCTTCCTAATTAGAGAACAGTGGAGGCAAGCACATATGTATCGAATTTTGACAGCCGGACCAAATAACTGTGTCCACTATCTAAGGATGAGTAATTGTGCTTTCTACGGTCTCGCAAATATTCTTCGTTCCAATGGGTCACTGCACGATACGAGATATGTTTGTGTGGAGGAACAACTTGCCCTATTCCTGTACATGTTGGGACATAAGTCCAAAAATAGAGTATGTGAAATTGAATTTATTCGATCTGGAGAAACAATTTTTAGGTATTTCAATAAAGTTCTAGGTGCAATTTCTACCATCCGAGAACGATTTGTGAGGCAACCCGGTTCCGAAACTCCACTGGAGATAAGGAATTCAGCGGATTGGTTCCTGTACTTTGAGGTAAACTAAAGTTATTTTAATAAAGTCTTATGCTAATGTAATATAGTAGTAGTAGACATTAACAATGAATTTATTGAAATATAGGATTGCGTAGGGATGGTAGATGGCACACATGTGCAGGCTACCCTCCCAGCTTCTGTAGTCGCGAGGTTTAGGGGTAGAAAACAAGTAACACAAAATGTGTTAGCTTCTTGTACTCCTAACAAGATGTTTACATATATCCTCGCTGGTTGGGAAGGTAGTGCCAATGATATGACAGTTTTAAAGGATGCGCTTTCTAGGCCATCTCTACATGGCCTGAAGGTCATAACAGGTAAATAGTTTCAACCATTCACACAATTTTGTTTCTCTTTTCCACAAGTTGCTTTCGACATATAAGAATGAATTAATCTGCAAATTTTGTAGGAAAGTATTACTTGGTTGATGCTGGCTACACCACGATGCCTGGTTTTATTGCTCCTTATCGTGGAGTTAGGTACTACATCAATCCTAAGAAGGATCGTCACCCTAGCAATGCAAAGGAACTATTCAACTATAGGCATTCAAAGTTGCGTAGTAAAATCGAATGTGCCTTTGCTACGTTGAAGAACCGGTGGTGCATACTAGGGGAGAAAAAATTTCACGACTTTCCTACCCAGGTTGATATTGTACTAGCATGTTGTGTTTTACACAACTACATTCTTGGAGTCGACCCTAAAGCCGAGTTAGTTGTGGATGACCCGACTAACTTTGAAGGGGAAGACGTTGAAGAAAATTTGTTCCAATATGAACAATTCTCCCAGACTAGTACACAAGTCCAACGAACCGCCAAGAAGGCTTGGGAGGACATGCGGGATCAAATTGCACAACACATGTGCATGATTACTGTACTGGAAATGGTAGGGAACAAGTATAATTTATATGATTCGTGTACTTGCACTGAAACTATTAATGTCCTGACTGTTTCTTGTTTATTAAAGGGCTGTTTTCTGTTCTTTTTGAATTAACTGTACGCTCTATTTATACCCTATTTTAGGTACATTTTAATTATGCAAATTGTTATCATTTCCCAACAACTTTCAATCTATACATGTGAACAGGTGAAATGGGAGATAACTTTCCAACCTATCGACACTTTCAAACACATGCGGGTAGTCCTTTCGCACCCCCTCAAATGAATAGGAGGTCGTTGGGAGGAAGTACGGATAGTCAAGGGCAAAATATAGAAGAAGAACGGGGGCAAGATAGGGTCACACATCCAAGTCCAATACGTCCCGTTGCAAATCCAATGCTAGACACAAATTAGGGATTCCATGTTGATCCTTACATGGATACATATTCGTACATTCTTAGTGAAGGCTCAAATCCCCAATCTAAAGAAAAGTATGACAATGTTGACAACCAAGTTGAATCTCCTCGAAAGAAACAACAAAAAAAGCATGTGGCACATAAGGGTAAGAATGTGCAAAAAGAAGGAACACCCAACAAACGTTGGGAGGATGAACACACGGACGAGCTCCTTAAGATCCTTGCAAAAGAAGTGGAGGATGGTAGAAAGTGTGATAAAGATTTTAGAGGGAGTTCCTACACACTAGCCTCCAACCTAGTAAATGAAAAGTTTGGTACTTCTTATAGTGTGAGCAATGTTATCAATCATATGCGGGGTTGGAAGGTGAAATGGTTATTGATTTTGAAGGCAAAAGATTTGTCCGGTGCGGGTTGGGATGAAGAAAATAAGATAGTAATTTTGGAGGAAGAAAGCCACGAGGACCTTAAGAAGGTAAACATGTTAGCATTGTGTATGCTTAGTTGTGTATTTTTATCACTAATGATTGTGTCATATTTGGTTGATTTGTCTAGGCAAAATCAAGACTAGCACCATGGATTAACACTCCGATAAGAAACTACGATCTACTACGTATTACTTGTGGGGATGATCATGCAAGAGGAGACAATGCGAAAGATGTTTGTAAAAATTGGGGACCAAGAGAGGATTATATCGATCTTGATGCTACTCACAATGTCTCACAAGAGAAGAATGTAACGTCCCAATCTTCCAAATCCTCAAGTGGAAAACGTCGTAGGGAGCCCGACGTGGCTAGTGAAGCCATATCTAATTTGGTGAATCATGTTTCTAGCATGGCAAGTGCCCTTTGTACGGGGTTCATGACCCCGATTGAGAAGGTTGGAGCAAAACTATTTGCCTTAGAGGGTTACGACTCCCATGTACTTAAGAAGGCCTATAATTTCCTTTGCAAGGATAACTTTGAGGCAACTAAGTTCGTAGGTTTGCCAGAGGCATTTCAACGGGAATGGTTGGATACCTTCATATTGGAAAATGAGGATGTTTGAGGGATCTTATGTAGGACCCTGTAATCTGTAACCTGCTCTTTCTTATTTTGGTGGGCTCGTAGGCCTGTATTCTGTAATTTGTCATAACATGTACTGGTGATGGATGGGAGGGATCCTATGAAGGACCCTGAATGATGGATGGGAGGGATCCTATGTAGGACCCTGTAATCTGTAACCTATACATACTTATTTTGGGGGCAGTACAACATCTGCCAGGTTGCTGGTACTGATGATGGATGGGAGGGATCCTATGTAGGACCCTGACTGTTTTGTTGTTCATAACCTGTTATATATATACTACTGCTGCTTCATCTTTCCACAATGCTTCTGATGCTTCTATTTTTTATATACTGTTACTGGATATTCTCTGTAATATATGTATCATACCATACTTTCTTATATTTGCTAACTTGGTGAATCATGTTTATAGCATGTCATACTACGTAGTATTGAAAGGAAGAAAGCCGGGAGTTTACACAACTTGGCCTGAATGCTTCATCCAGGTTAATGGGTTTAAAAATGCTTGCTATTTCAAGTGCCAAGATTATGATGAGGCGGTGAGTTACTTCGAGTCGAAGGTTAAGGTTAAACGAAGTGAAGTTAAGGAGGAAGTTGGGGTCCAAGGGTGTCTCATGGGCAATGTTATTTTCTTTGGCTGCCTTGTGTTCATTATATCGATTATTGCGCTTGCTTATCTTATGTAAAGCTATTACGAAGGAGACATAGTTTGCAACTGCTATTGTACTGTACTTTTGGAGACTATCATGATTAATCCAATCATGTTTCTGCCTTTGTAATGCTTGTTTGCAGGAAGGGGCTCCCAATGAGGATTACAAGGGTGTAGCCGCAATGAAAAGATAAAGTTGGTGGCCTCCCCCACCAATTTGGTGATGGATGGAGGTAGCCAACTTATACCTACACTGTAGACTATGATGAGGAAGGTGCAACCTTTGAGTCTACATAAAATTGGCAATGATGAGTCATGGTGAATCCTTTGAGCCAATTTAACTTTAAATTTCATCTTTCTTGTTTGTCATCGTGGTTCAGTTTTTTTGAGGTTTTGGACTTATACTATGTCCGGGAATGATGGTTTGACTGGGAATGTTGGTTTTAGGTTTCTTCTTTCTTCAGTTTCTTGTGTGTCACTTTGACTGGGAATGTTGGGTTCTTCTTTCTTGTCTATTACTTGCTTTCAATTTTCGAACATGTTCTGATACATGTTCTGTTATATTTTGACTGGGAATGCTGGGAATGTTGGTTTCTTCTTTCTTGTCTGTTACTTGCTTTCGGTTTTCGAACATGTTCTGATACATGTTCTGTTACATTTTGACTGGGAATGTTGGGCTATGACGAGATTCACATGAAACATGTTCTCATACATGTTCTTATATACATGTTGATAGCTATCCGATGATGAGATTCTCAGGAAATATTGGAAATGTGGGGAGTGTTGGTTCCAGGAAATTTGAGATTCTTATTATACATGTTCTTATACATGTTCATAATTTGCCAATGCGGGAAATGTTGGTTCCACTGATGATGGTTGGAAATGTTGGCAATGTTGTTCCAGGAAAGATGGTTATTGATTTTGGCAATGTTGGTTCCAGGAAAGATGGTTGGAAATTATTGGAAATGTTGGTTGTAATACATGTTAAAGTGCATAAATTCTGAGCCCATTTCAGACTTTACTCCACTTTCATTTGTTTTCATGTTTCAAGTTCCCAGGTTTCGGTTTGTTTGTTTCTTCATTTCTCAGGTTCCCATTTCAAACTTTACTCCATCTTTCCCAGGTTGCCATTTTGAGTATCATTGTGGTTTTTTTTTTGTTTCTTACTTGCTTTCAGTTTGTTACTTGCTTTCCCAGGTTTTTTTGGTTTCTTACTTGCTTTCAGTTTGTTACTTGCTTTCCCAGGTTTTTTGGTTTGTTACTTGCTTTCAGTTTGTTACTTGCCATTTTGAGTATCATAATTTGGCCTATGTTGGAAATTTGGGATCATAGTTTGTTACTTTCCCAGGTTGCCATCTTTCCCAGGTTGCCATCTTTCCCAGGTTGGAAAGTTGGGATCATAGTTTGTTACTTTCCCAGGTTGCCATCATAGTTTGGAAATTTGGGAAATTTGGAAATTTGGGATGTTGATATGGGAAGCTCGGTTCTGATATGTTGATATGGCTGGGAATGGGTTCTGATACATTCGAAATGGAAATGTTGGCTTCTGATATATGGGAATGTTGGTTTCTGATATATTTTGATTGTTAGTTGCTTTCAGTTTTGGCTGGGAATGGCTTCTGATACATTCGAAATGGGCTATGATGAGATTCTCAGGATACATGTTCTGATACATGGTCTTATACATCTGAAAACTTGGAAATTTGGGAGGTAATTGATAAAATGTGACAATTTTGACAATTGGACGTGCATGGCTGGGATACTACAAGCTCTGAGCCTGTTTTGATACATGGTCTTTTTCTTCTGTTACATTGTCTTCTGATACATTATTGATATTTTTTCGATAGCATGCTTTGGGGCCTATGCTCGACTTTCTTGCAAAGAAGCTTGTGTAGTAGACTAGTTTGTTTCTTGAAAAGAATCTTGTGTTTCAAAATGGGCTATGATTATCTTCTCAGGATGCATGGTCTTATACATCTGAAAAATGTAAATTGGGCAGATAATTGAAAATTTGGACAATTTGGACAATTTTGTCATTTGTGTAGTCCATTGTCTTCTCATACATGTTACGCATTCTGTTGGTTTCTGTTTGCTGTGGACAATTTGGACAATTTGGCCAAATTTTTTTTAATTTAATTTTGGAATAGTTTGACAATTTGCTCTCAGTTGTCTAACTATTTCGTATGCTCTCAGTTGTCTAACTATTTCGTATGCTACACAAGTAAAATTCGTACTCTCTGTTATATACTAGGAATATGAAAAAATATAATATATTTCATAATATTAATTATTTTAATTTATTTTATTCTATTTGTTAAAATGGCTGTGAAATTCAAAACATAACTTTTATTCTTTTAATATATACAAAAGAAGAAGTCGGGGGTAACCATACCTAGGTTTACCACATCTCCATAAAATTTTCACTTTCAACAATCCAAACAACCGAACTACTTTTTTTTCACTTACAAAAATCATCCAAACATCAAACCAATTTTTAATCCACTTGCAGCAGGCAAAAATTACTCCATCCAAACACATTTTGGAAAGTGTCACTTGCCGCAAGTCAACGAAAACTCAACTTGCTGCAAGTGCCACTTTTATACTTCCAAAAAGTTACATCGATCCAAACAATCCCTTAACAAGACAATAGGGTTGGAGATGCTCCAAGGAAGTCCACTCCTGTAACAGTAATTGTCTGAAGTACTAAATTGCGTACATAAAAATGATTTGCTTCCCGATGTACCTTCCCTAGTTCAAACTTCAAAGTTTGATTTGATTTAGTTGCCAAAGTATTAAAAAAAAAGAGTTCTCAAAGTATTCACCATTTCCAACAATCAATCCATCAGTTTTACTTTCCATCGTGTCCTTTCATGACCCTGTAGATCACATGCAATCTACTGTAGACTGCAATCAATCACTGAGATGCCCTTTCCACTTCTGGCCTCTTCCCTGGACCCTGCCGTTGCATTCTGATTCGGCAACTCATCAAATTATTACACACACACAGCGAAGTAGGAGATGAATGAAACTCATGGACTCAAGAAATCAAAAAAAAGAAGAAAAAAGAAAAGCTATCCCTATTTCCATTGTCGGCATTGTTTCAAAGGTCACACATATCCCTCCATGCACTCCTACACCTATCAATGGCATTGATTCCTTTCCTTTCCACTCCATTTCCAAAACCTGATGATGACAAATGAGACATTTGTTTCCCTTCGAGATTGATAGCTCCCCTAAATCTCACACACACCAACCGTTGCTATATTTGGCACCCCTCCCCATGCATAGGTCACTTCACAGAGGTGCTAGCCCCAAATAGGACTCCTGGTGCTCCTTCATGGTGGGACCATGGCTCTCTTGCTTGCAGTTGCTCTGTGATGATGGTGAATGCTGTGGGGAGCGTGAGGTGGAGGTGGTCCAAGGTTTATGAGCATTTATTGCTCACTTGTAATATGAATTTTAAACTTAAAGCCTTCTTTCTCCAATGCCACCAATACCACACACAGAACAGAAGGTTGGCATTGGCAATGGCATATGGACCAGGACCACTCTTGTCTTGTTGCACATACATTGTAGTCATGTCGTCAGCTAGCTGAGGGGTTACTGTTGTCTTGTTTACATACATTATTTCTTGAACTAGTTCAATCTTGTCATGATCACTTGTCATGGTCACATGTTTATTCAAACTTTGTTACTACAAAACTACAGGAGAACATACGAAGACCAAATACATCGCAAGAGCATTTCTAAGGGCCTGTTTGATAAACCATATTTGAAAGTGGAATATAGTCAAGTTGGTGCGTCTGCAAACATGGAATTGCTACGAAAGAAATGGTGTCGTATCACAAGACGTCAATTTCCTAACGACGACGACAAGGCAACAAACATTTAAGATGTCCTGACGGCGACGCAGTCAAGTTGGTGATGTGCTTGCGACCGGTAGGCGGAAAATTATTCGCTTTTTGTGGCGACTACCGAGCAACGCAACGTTGACGACAGACGACGATCCTAATTTTTGATAATTCATTGTCAGTTCTGAACTTAGCAAAGCGCGCATCCGTTGCCCATCAATTGTAAGTTAGCCGTCTTTCTGTCGATAACCTAATTAATTTTTTTAAAAATAATTAAAATACTAGTCAAAACATAATCAATATCAACATAACATAATAGTTCACACCAACGTAATCATTTGTAGAATTCTTGTCAAATCGAACATATTGTAGCACAAAATGTTCACTGAAAATTCAAAAATACAAAACAATAACATAATATTAATTATAGATCCAATGCAACTCGAGAACTAAAATACATGAGAGAGATAAAAAGAAGGGGTGGGGGGTAGGGGGAGGGGGTGGGGGGGTGGGGGGTGGGATGTATACCACCTATACACTACCAAGTATGTTAACATTCCCAAGTATGGTTACAGTTGAAATACGACGAATTTGCAACATACGACACTATTTGCGAGATATTTGGCGATTCCAACAACGTTTCCATCCGTGACGTATTTAGTGACTCTAGCAACAAACATCGCTATCTGCGACGTATTTAGTGACTCTAGTGACAGACGTCGTTAAATATTTTATAACATACGATCAAAATCCAACACGATAATTCATATCCACCCCCTTAAATCAAACATCCATTGTTCCTCCAAAACAAATCCAACGACCAAAACTCTCCTACTCCCCCCCACCCCCCACATAAGGCTCCTCGTTCCTATACTCACAACTCCATCACGCTTACCCCTAACCCTAAATTTCTTTAGTCCTCTCACTACTAAATAAGTCCATTTAGCTATGCTTAAAAGTGTCACTAATGTTTAAATAAACGTCGCTAATAATGTTTAGCGACATATTTAACAACATTTTTGGTGAGTTGCTAACAAACCAAATGTCGCACTTGCAACGTATTTAGTGACTTGTACAACGTCGCTAGATTTTTTTGACGACGTTGGATGATATTCGTGAATACACAACGCTACCATAATGACTTATGTTTAGTCGCTATTAGTCACCAAAATAGTGACAAAATCACCATATGTTATGAGGTTAGCAACGTTGATAGATGACATGGCAAAGTCTGCCATATCAGCATATTAGCGACGCATTGTGACATGTGGATACGTTAGAAAATACAACTTAGGGACGTCAAATATGTCATTAAAAATCGCTACACTTCCTAGTTCTAGCGACGTATATCAATATTAACAATGTATTGATATGTGTACCGACGTTCAAATACATATTAGCTACGTTTTATGTGTAACACCCAGTTTCCAAATGAGGGTAATTTTAAAATTTTGTAATTATAATCATTTAATAATGATATTTAAATTATGTTGTGATTTTTGGTAATTTTTAATTAATTTAAAACTATTTAAAATACTGAATTGTGATTTCGATGGTTAACTAGTTAAACCCTAGTTTTGCTAAGCCTAGAGATTAACCATGACCAAGGGAGCCCAGTCATGTGATTAGAATGTCATATTACTACTTTTTAGTCTATGGGTATTTTGGTCATTTTGACTTTTTGGTGATTTTAAAATTTTATTAATTAAATAAGTGCTAATTGTTAGGTTGAGACTTGACCTAGAAACATAGCCTAATCTAGATTAGCCTTGATCTTAGAGTATTGATTAGGGTAACCTAATAATGACAAGATAAATAATATCTAGATATTCTACGTAGGATATTTTCCCTTAGGATATTTATGAAAAAGAAAGCTTTATGACTAGTTGAACCAATAGGAAAGCTTAGAATTGGGTGGACAACTCCTAGCCACTCATCTAGACCTAAAACCTAACCCTAATTCATCTAATGGCAGCCACCATAGGATCCCTCCTTCCTATAAAGCATCCTTAAGACAGCCTTTGCCTCTTTTTACATTTACTTAGAACCCTAATATTTTCTCCCCAAATTTCTTCCCCTAATATCCAAATCAAGCCCAAATTGGTCCTAATCAATTGCATCATCACCCTCTACCATAATGGAAGCTAGTAGGGGCTTGCTAGCTAGGATTGGGAGTGCTTTGGGCAATTGAGGTTCAAGGAAAAATACTCATCCTCACCCTTTTCATTGAGATTCACTCTCAATAGGTAAATCCCATAAAACCCATATAAAATCATGTCTCCTTTTCATTGATGCATGCATATAGGTATACCCTAGCTGTAAAGTTAGTTTGGTGCTAGGTAGTGTCCATTTCGTGTCCTTATCAGACACGTATCAGTAATTTTAATAGGGTATTCGTTGAAATATTTGTGAGAAATGAATCTTGTTAATTTTAGAATCTAATTGAACAAAAAATTAGGTTAATATGTATATATCAATAATCTAAATGACTGAGTCAAAGTTTGGGTGTTTTTCGTATCCAAAATGGACATGTACACACGTGCGCTGACACCGTAACAGTGCCCTGCTACCCGAGTGCCACTGTGGACACGACACGCCATGTGGTGGCCTGCCACTTGGCACAGACCAAGGGGCAGTGACTGACATCACACCCCTTGAGTCTTGAGTCGTCTCGTATTGGACACGTAATCATGGGTGCACGAGTATTACACTGTCACTGTACGTGTAGATTTTCTCCACTAACACGCACTTCGTGTCACGCGAGGACACAACGTGGACACTGTGCAGACACATGTGCACGAAGGTGGACACCTAGGCTAACTAGTGGACATGTGTAAGTGACACAACATGGAGTGTATCATGTCCTATTAGGCTCGACACCTTAGCACGAGCCTGTGCACAACAGGATTCCTGAACCCTATTTTCTTTATATTGGACACTTCATGTCCACTCTTGTGGACACGAATGACAGACCCTGGACACGTGTACACATGGGAAACACACATATATGCCTGATTGTGGAATTCATTTAGTTTTTGGTTTCGAATTGGGGGTTTTCATGTATCAGTCGGGTTATTCCAGTTGGGTTTAAATGAACTGACAGTATATATATAAACCTGTTCCTAAGATTAATTTGCAGTGCAATGTTCATAACCATATTGATGTGAGGTTAGCTTAACTGTGGTTAGTTAGCCTGGGACTTAATGAATGGATTGGTATTTACAGAAAACTGTGTTGGGGATTTGAATGTGGAAACTGAAATGTAAATTCAAGTGAGGACTGAAATGGATTTTGATTTTATAAATGATAACTGGGTTTTGATGTTGAGTTAAGTTACTGTTACTTCAAGGGGTTGAGATTTTATATGATAAATGTTAACTGAGAATGTTAACTGCTAAGTTAGGTAAAACTGAGATTCTAATGTTTAAATGATAACTGGTTTTAAGTGTGACTAAAAACTGAAATTAGTTAACCTGAGATTTAATGCTAATTTAGTTTTGGATTAATGTTGTGTCATGGGACTGAAATGTGTAAATTAATTTGAGATTTCAAGTAACAGTGTAACTTGAGAATTCCAGTGAACATTTTAAACTGAGATTGCAATGTTTGTTAACTGAGATTTCAATCAACTATTAAACCTGAGATTCCACTTTAACCATGTTAACCTGAGTACATATAGGGCATTTTCTGAGTTCAAATTTTAACTGTGTTAAATGTTAAACTGATTTTGCTAATGTGATAATTGAGTTAGGTTTAAATGTTAACCCAATGCCATGTTGCTCTTTAATCCTTAATTTAGTCCATAGTCCACACACACACATGTATGTATGAATGAATATATGTATGTATGAAATGTAGAATGCAATATATGTATGCATGAATGTGATACATGTAATGTGTGTGTACATATATATAGTATAATGCAAGAAGAGGAATGCAATATTGTGTGCATATATATTATGATGAGTATTGTATAAGTAGAGTTGTGTTGGTAATGGTGAATAGGCCTAGAGATAGAGTGTTGACTTAAGTTGACTAAACCTAGCTAGTTGATTACAATTGACCTAAGTTGACTAGAGTGACCTAGAATAGTGGACTTGACTTAGTTTGACTTACAGTTGACCAAACCCTAGAATTGACTAAGTTTGACTTTGACTTAGATTGGCTTAGAAATCATGTAGATTGTATCGTAAATTTTATTTATGTTATTTTAAACACATTATAACCTGTACTGCTCTATTTAGGATATTGTGACTCCGGTACAGACATCTGATATTATACTACTCTTTTCAGAGTATCAGGCGAGTACATTCTCTGATAGTTCTTTCATTTACTTGTCAATTACTGTACTTCAGTTCTAGCTAGTTCTTTGTGATTCTCTGTTACAACACGTATTGGCTTTCTGAATTCATGCATGCAACACACATACTTTACTCGTCTTGCCTCTATTATTCGAATCACCATTCGAACTATTCGAACCACCTATTCGCATCTTCATGTGCTGGTTGGACTTGTATTCTTCTTATGTGTTAGATTATGGATTCATTTGTATTAGACTGGGTGAAGAAATACTGATTAGACATGTAGACATATCCCCCTATTCGAATCACCCCTCTGTGAATGATATTCGAACGATAGCTACCCCTCACCTGATCAGTGTGTGGTGTGCCGTATTACCTACAGCCGTTTACATGTCGATCTCGGTATTTTAAAACACACTTGGAAAATTAATTCGAATCATTGTTAGAATATCATGTGAATCATTATTCGTATCACCTTATTCGAATCACCTTATTAGAACAATGATTAGAATCACATTCGACTCATACTGTATTAGACTCACATTGGGATTACACTCGACTTACATTGTACTGTCTAGATTTATCATGTTACTCTAGTTCAGCTAGATCTTATTTTACAGTCTTCATTGCCATGCTTCTCCTCTTATTTAGTTACCTTACTTTCCTTGTACCTTAACCGTTTCTCTACATCATTACTCGTATAAACTGTCATGTTCATCAATACAATTGTCTATAACTGTTTTATAGTTCTCTGTCATTTACTTGGGATTTCTAGAAGAGTTGTGCTCGTTCCTGTCCTGACTGGACCTGTTGAAATATTACAGATGATTGCCCTGAAGACATTTGCCCTACTTGCCTTGGAGCAGGAGATGGCTTAGCTACCTTTGGCCCCGACACTCAGGAGTGATCGGGAGACAAGCTAGTAGACTTGGTTTAGTTTTCATGTTTTAGAACTTGAAATGTAATAACTTGAGACATGAGTTTGTATTTGAGTTGTTTGAGATATTATTATTTAGTAGTTTATATTTGTTGTTGTTGTTTAGTCTTTAGTTATAACTTCTGTGTTATCATATCGTGCTTAGACTGTGATTGAGATTTCATTATATCTATACTTGTCCTCCATTTAGAGTTGAGATTTGACAAGTACATTATATAATTTCATGAGTTGTTGATTAGATAGTAACCTAGGACAGCGTTCTACCTCCGACAATGCAGCGTAGGCTGAACGTACCCACTTTTCGTGCCCCTACACTGGGTGCGGGTCGTGATACATTTTTAGTGGCGGCCCATGCAGGTCGAGTTTATGTAGTGGTATTCGAACTAGAGTATCACTACAGCCTGCGATAGGATTGAGAGATAGGCTTTAACGGAGAGGTACTCAATCACAGTTTGGAAAATTCTGCTTCAAATCATGCCATCTACATATCATACTGATTTGTCTTCTTTGAAATAAACTATCCTCCTTTGATTATATCGATTCCTGCTCAGTATTGACTTCCTTGTTCGATCTGTCTTCAGGATGGTGGAGACACGATCACATCGCTCTGGTACAGCAGCCGCTGGAGAGGGGTCTACCACCTTTCGTCCAGGACAGCAGGATGCTGGGACTGTAGCACCTTCTGTTCCTGATTATACAGGAACGACTGCAGCCATTGGGGGTATGCCTCCACCTATTCGGAGGACGACACCAGTCATTTTCGAGATATTTCTGCAGCAGCATCAGCAGCCACCTGCATGATTGGTTGATGCTGCCCACTTGTTTTCTTTTGTGGAGAGGATTCTGGAGTCCCACCAGCAGCAGCAGCAGCGTCAGACTGCTGACTTCCGTCAGGGTATAGACGAGGCTCACCAGCTGGTCCGGACGATAGTGGAGATGGTGACCATCCAGGGGCCAGCACAGACACATCAGTGCCATCAGAGGACGTCGGGTATTCAGGAGTTTCAGAAGATACGTCCGAGGAATTTCTTTGGTATAGAGGGCATCCACTATGAGGATGACTGAATAGAGCACATTGAGAAGATATTTTGGCTATCAGAGATACCAGTCCGACTTTAGATAGAGGTGCAGGCAGCCAGATGCAGGACCTGTCCCATACCTGGTACCAGACAGACCCCAGAGTGGGAACCGAGGGACAGACTTGGGCAGCATTCAAGGAGTTATTCAAGAAGAAGTTTTTTTCAGACGTAGCTCTTGGAGGCATAGAGGCACAGTTTGAGAGCCTGGTTCACGGGAGCCAGACAGTCGGGGAATATGCTGGAGAGTTTTATCGGCTGGGTAGATTCATTGAGGACCTGAGCGAGAAGACGAAGGCGAGGAAGTTCTGCAGAAGTTTGATCAGAGAGGTTCAGTCATTGACTAAGAATGACATGGATGCTTCTTTCGTGAAGATCTTAGCAGGAGCTATGGCGGCAGAGGATGACCTGGGGCTGAAACTGAAGAGTGGTCAGGACTTTCAGGGAGCCAATAGCAGTGGAGGCCAGGCCAAGAGGCCTCACGTACAGATTCAACAGATGCAGGCACCAGTGAGAGTACAACAGGCACAACATCAGCCTAGAGGACAGGACTGCAAGGAGCAGACTTGTGCTTATTGTAAGAGGGCATGGCACGCTTGGGAGACTTGTTATAGGAGGCAGAAGGTTTGTCTGTTCTGTGGATCCGCTGCTCATCAGGTCAGGGATTGCCCTACTGCACTCGTACATGACGGAGCATCGGGTCAGAGAGAGGGAGTTAGGCCACCTGTAGCGCAGCACCATGCCCAGAAGGGTGGAGCTTTTGCAATGACGGTCGAGGAGACCGACGTTGCAGGTGACGGGTTAGCAGGTTTGACCTCCTTGTTCTTCTCTTCCACCTTCATGTGTGATTTCCATTAGTATATGTCAGGATATTTTTGTGATATGCTAGGTAACGTATTTACCCTGTTCGAGACTGTGGAATCACGACCAGTAGGACTGAGTTTTGTATATTATCTTGATCTTGTTTGATTGGGGGTTTGACCTAGGAGGAGTACGATCATCTAAATTTCGAGGACAAAATTCTTCTAAGAGGTAGACTTGTAACACCCAGTTTTTCAAATGAGGGTAATTTTAAAATTTTGTAATTATAATCATTTAATAATGATATTTAAATCATGTTGTGATTTTTGGTAATTTTTAATTAATTTAAAACTATTTAAAATACTGAATTGTGATTTCGATGGTTAACTAGTTAAACCCTAGTTTTGCTAAGCCAAGAGACTAAACATGACCAAGGGAGCCTAGTCATGTGATTAGAATGTCATATTACTACTTTTTAGCCTAGGGATATTTTGGTTATTTTGGCTTTTTGGTGATTTTGAAATTTTATTAATTAAATATGTGCTAATTGTTATGTTGAAACTTGACCTAGAAACTTAGCCTAATCTAGATTAGCTTTAATCTTAGAGTATTGATTAGGGTAACCTAGTAATGACAAGATAAATAATATCTAGATATTCTAAGTAGGATATTTTCCCTTAGGATATTTATGAAAAAGAAAGATTTATGACTAGTTGAACCAATAGGAAGGCTTAAAATTGGGTGGACAACTCCTAGCCACTCATCTAGACCTAAAACCTAACCCAAATTTATCTAATGGCAGCCACCATAGGATTCCCCTTCCTATAAAGCATCCTTAAGAAAGCCTTTACCTCTTTTTACATTTACTTAGAATCCTAATAGTTCCTCCCCAAATTTTTTCCCCTAATATCCAAATCAAGTCCAAATTGGTCCTAATCAATTGCATCATCACCCTCTACCATAGTGAAATAGGTAAATCCTATAAAATCATGTTTTATTTTCATTGATGCATGCATATAGGTATACCCTAGCTGTAGAGTTAGTTTGGTTCTAGGTAGTGTCCATTTCGTGTCCGTATCGGACACGTATCAGTGATTTTAATAGGGTGTAAAATATTTGTGAGAAATGAATCTTGTTAATTTCAGAATCTAATTGAATAGAAAATTAGGTTAATATGTATATATCAGTAATCTAAATGACTGAGTCAAAGTTTGGGTGTTTTTTGGGTCCAAAATAGACACGCACACACGCACGCAGACACCGTAACAGTGCCCTGCTACCCGAGTGCCACTGTGGACACGACACGCCTTGTGGTGGCCTGCCACTTGGCACAGACCAAAGGGCATTGACTGACATCACACCCCTTGAGTCTTGCGTCGTATCGTATCGTATTGGACACGTAATCATGGGTGCACGGGTATTACACTGTCACTGTGCATGTAGATTTTCTCCGCTGACACGCACTTCGTGTCACGCGAGGACACAACGTGGACATTGTGCAGACACATGTGCACGAAGGTGGACACCTAGGCTAACTAGTAGATACGTGTAAGTGACACAACGTGGAGTGTGTCGTGTCCTATTAGGCTCGACACCTCAGCACGAGCCTGTGCACAACAGGATTTCTGAACCCTGTTTTCTTTGTATTGGATACTTCGTGTCCACTCTCGTGGACACGAATGACACACCCATGACACGTGTATACATGGGGAACACACATATATGCCTGATTGTGGAATTTATTTAGTTTTTGGTTTCGAATTTGGGTTTTCCTATAGCAGTCGGGTTATTCCAGTTGGGTTTAAATGAACTGACAGTATATATATAAACCTGTTCCTGAGATTAATTTGCAGTACAATGTTCATAACCATATTGATGTGAGGTTAGCTTAACTGTGGTTAGTTAGCTTGGGACTTAATGAATGGATTGGCATTTACAGAAAACTGTGTTGGGGATTTGAATGTGGAAACTGAAATATAAATATGAGATTTCAAGTGAGGACTGAAATGGATTTTGATTTTACAATTGATAACTGGGTTTTGATGTTGAGTTAAGTTACTGTTACTTCAAGGGGTTGAGATTTTATATGATAAATGTTAACTGAGAATGTTAACTGCTAAGCTAGGTAAAACTGAGATTCTAATATTTAAATGATTACTGGTTTTAAGTGTGATTGAAAAATGAAATTAGTTAACCTGAGATTTAATGCTAATTTAGTTTTAGATTAATGTTGTGTCATGGGACTGAAATGTGTAAATTAATTTGAGATTTCAAGTAACAGTGTAACCTGAGAATTCCAGTGAATATTTAAAATTGAGATTGCAATGTTTGTTAACTGAGATTTCAATCAACTGTTAAACCTGAGATTCCACTTTAACCATGTTAGCCTGAGTACACATAGGGCATTTTCCGAGTTAAATGTTAAACTGATTTTGCTAATGTGATAATTGAGTTAGGTTTAAATGTTAACCTAATGCCATATTGCTCTTTAACCCTTAATTTAGTCCATAGTCCACACACACATGTATGTATGAATGAATACATGTATGTATGAAATGTAGAATACAATATGTATATGCATGAATGTGATACATGTAATGTGTGTGTACATATATATAGTATAATGCAAGAAGAGGAATGCAATATAGTGAGTATATATATATTATGATGAGTATTGTATAAGTAGGGTTGTGTTGGTAATGGTGAATAGGCCTAGAGGTAGAGTATAGACTTAAGTTGACTAAACCTAGCTAGTTGATTACAATTGACCTAAGTTGACTAGAGTGACCTAGAATAGTGGACTTGACTTAGTTTGACTTACAGTCGACCAAACCCTAGAATTGACCAAGTTTGACTTTAACCTAGATTGGCTTAGAAATCATATAGATTGCATCGTAAACTTCATTTACCTTATTTTAAACACATTATAACCTGTACTGCTCTATTTAGGACATTGTGACTCCGGTACAGACATCTGATATTATACTACTCTTTTCAGAGTGTCAGGCGAGTACATTATCTGATAGTTCTTTCATTTACTTGTCAATTACTGTACTTCAATTCTAGTTAGTTCTATGTGATTCTCTTTTACAACATGTATTGGCTTTCTGAATTCATACATGCAACACACATACTTTACTTGTCTTGTCTCTATTATTCGAATCACCATTCGAACTATTCGAACCACCTATTCGTATCTTCATGTGCTGGTTGGACTTGTATTCGTCTTATATGTTAGATTATGGATTCATTTGTATTAGACTAGGCGGGGAAATACTGATTAGACATGTAGACATATCCCCCTATTCGAATCACCCCTCTGTGCATGATATTCAAACGATAGCCATCCCTCACCTGATCAGTGTGTGGTGTGCCATATTACCTGCAGCCGTTTACATGTCGATCTCGGTATTTTAAAACACACTTGGAGAATTAATTCGAATCATTGTTAGAACATCATGTGAATCATTATTCGTATCACCTTATTCGAATCACCTTATTAGAACAATGATTAGAATCACATTCGACTCATACTGTACTGGAATCACATTCGACTCATCTTGTATTAGACTCACATTGGGATTACACTCGACTTATATTGTACTGTCTGGACTTATCTTGTTACTTTAGTTCAGCTAGATCTTATTTTATAGTCTTTATTGCCATGCTTCTCCTCTTATTTAGTTACCTTACTTTTCTTGTACCTTAACTGTTTCTCTACATCATTACTCGTATAAACTGTCATATTCATCAATACAACTGTCTATAACTGCTTTATAGTTCTCTGTCATTTACTTAGGATTTCTAGAAGAGTTGTGCTCGTTCCTGTCCTGACTGGACCTGTTAAAATATTACAGATGATTGCCCTGAGGACATTTGCCCTACTTGCCTTGGAGCAGGAGATGGCTTAGCTACCTTTGGCCCCGACACTCAGGAGTGATCGAAAGACTAGCTAGTAGACTTGGTTTAGTTTTCATGTTTTAGAACTTGAATTGTAATAACTTGAGACATGAGTTTGTATTTGAGTTGTTTGAGATATTATTATTTAGTAGTTTATACTTGTTGTTGTTGTTTAGTCTTTAGTTATAACTTCTGTGTTATCATATTGTGCTTAGACTGTGATTGAGATTTCATTATATCTATACTTGTCTTCCGTTCGGAGTTGAGATTTGACAAGTACATTATATAATTGCGTGAGTTGTTGATTAGAAAGTAACCTATGACATCGTTCTACCGCCGACACTGTGGCGTAGGCTGGACGTACCCACTTCTCGTGCCCCTACACTGGGTGCGGGTCGTGACAGTATGCATCGCTAATTGTCGCTAATTTAGATTTTTTAAAAAAATCAACATCTTACAAAGACAGTGGCATACACTATATAACAAATATACACACACAGAGACAACAACTTACAATGATGGTATCACAAACATATAGTACAGAGATAATCTCACATAGATGATAGAAAAATAAAGAATATAATGATAACAAATAAACTAAAAAATATCCCATAGTACACAATATCACAAGTTGCTTGGTAAAACAACGTACAATGAATCAATACAAGACCAACTAAGGCCGAAATACACACAAAACTCATGAAAACTTTGTTCAAGCCAGGACTACTGGTGGGAAGGAGTAGGAGGAACACTGCGAATGAGTGATGCTATTTGTGCCATGACTTCCTATAAATACGATACTGGTTGTGCTGGATTTGGAGGCGTGTCGATGCCAACTGTGCTGGAGGGCATATGCTCTAATGCTAATTTTCTAGCATTGTAGGATTTGATGGTCGATATCAGTCTAACAATGCTTTACACGAATGACTTGGTCTTGTGACCCCTGTATCGTCTCCATCTTGTGCTCTGTTGACTCGGCCAGCTCCGTAATGGTGTGCTGCATCGTCTGGCTCATGACTCTCAACGTCTGGATCATCTTTTTGAGCTTCACCCACTACTAAAATACTGCTAATCAACGACGAATGTACAGCAACAGACTATATTTGTCGCCCATTAACAACAGCTATGCGTAGGCCAGGCGACCAACTTTAGGTACATAGGATTTTAGTTACAAAGGCATTATCAGGTCATTGCCAAGACGTTACTACTTTATGCAGTTAACGACTGGAACAACATAGAAAATATTATACGATGGTCCAGCGATGCCTGATCGCTATTATATTTTACTTGGCAATGAATCATCTATCCGTCCCAGTGCTATACCCTAGTTAT
The DNA here is from genome assembly GCA_029216955.1 of Iris pallida. Lineage (NCBI taxonomy): Eukaryota > Viridiplantae > Streptophyta > Magnoliopsida > Asparagales > Iridaceae > Iris > Iris pallida. Next base: position 10,377,934 of record JANAVB010032018.1, on the reverse strand, counting down.
ATAAAAGGTACCAGATCAAAAATAAATTTTTACTCGTCTCTCTCTCATCTCGTCTCTCTCTCATCTCGCTTTCTCTCTCTATTGATCGGCTCTCGGCCTCTAACGATCCCCTTTTCAACATCCAACATGCCCCCTCTCGTTTTTCGCCTTCGACATGCCCCCTCTCACCTTCTCCTTTCCCCTCCTATTTCTTCTCCAACGTGGCCGTGCCCCCCTCCCAGCTCGTCCTTGCCTCCTTTCGGCTCTGACATGGTCGTGCCCTCAACGACTGTTCCCTCCCTCCTACTCGTCCTCCTTCTTGCCCATTGTAACTTCTCAATCTCTCGATGTTAACATATTTGGCAGGGCCACAAGGTTTGCTGTTATCAGTGGAACCTTCTATATTTTTTTGTCAGATTAAAAATGATCTAAATAAACAACATACTTCAGACACATGAACACGAATTTGACATCTAAGTTGGTGTGTCCTTATGAAATTTGGAATCTTTGAGATGTGTCCGATATGCATATTGTAGGAACGAAATTGTAAAGAAAAATACTCTAGAGGAGGGATGAATAGAGTAGGCAGCGGAATATTGCTAATTAAAAATTTCGTTAGCAGTTAGATCACAGATATAAAAAATAATCATAAAGTAAATGCCAGAAATAAAAAGTGATCAGAAGGCAAACGCAAACACCGAGATTTATACTGGTTTTTCTCTTGTGAGGACTAGTCCAGTCGGAAGAACTCTAGCTTCTAGTTGAATCCACTATTAAAAAATCCTACAAGTTTTTATACGAAGTCCTTACAACTTCTACAGACGCGAGCTTTGATACGAAGAACTCGACTAACTTCAATTGTGAAGAGTTGTATCTTCTATCAAGCCTCTGATTACAATCGCTCTTGAAACTTCTAGACCGCACCGTACTGGCAAATCGACTAGAGGATTGTAACAGGCTTGGAATTTGAAAATGTAAGCTTTGAAAAACTCTTTGGAGAAAATATAAGCTTTAGAAGAGAAGAGATTGAAAGTGAATTGGTGATTTGAAATGATCGAAATACTTCTCTATTTATAGTTTTTTCAAAGACAGAACTCTGACAGAATTCTGGCAGAATTCGGACAGAACTCTTTGTAACAAACCGCAACTGAAGGGTGACCAAGTTCAAAATCAAACGTTCACTAACGTTCATCTTGGCCGAACTCTGGCCGAGTTCTGCTAGGATTCTGTGTCACTCCCCGTTCTCAGAATGCGTATTTTTATACAAGAATGTGTATTTTTATACATGTACAATTTATGTATATTTATTTAGTATTTATCATGTATTATCCTGTATTTAAATTTCTTTAATTTCATGTTAATTAATTTTCTGTATTTTGTTTCCTGCAATTTTATTCCTGCATTTTATTCTTGCATTTATTTTCTGCTTTTAAACCTCTTTGCTTTGCTTTCGGGTTGCATTGGTTGGATCCGTATGAACCCGACCCAATAACCCCACCTACCACCACCCTCCCTATTTAAGCTCCCATCTCCTTCTCTCTCCTCATAACTTTCATTCTTCACCATTACTTCTTCTTCTTCCTCTCATCACTTCTCCACCTACCAGCAGTAGCAGCAGGCAAGTGCAATCTTGCTTCTTGCTTGGAGAACTATTTTTATGGTTCATTTCTCTTCCTCTCATGATCCTGAGAGAGTTTAGTACTTAGTATTTTTGATTTCGTTGGCTTGTTTCTCCCAGATCTAAGTTTTGTGTTTTCGGTTGACCATGGGAACTTCATTTCTGGCTTGGGACGAAGGTTCCTGAGTCACGCACATGTTCTTACGTGTCTGCGTGTATTTTCAGTCACGTACACGTTCTTACGTGTCTGCGTGTATTTTTAGTCATGCACACGTTCTTACGTGTCTGCGTGTATTTTCAGTCACGCTCACGTTCTTACGTGTCTGTATGTATTTTCATTCACGCACACGTCTCTACGTGTTTGCGAGTATTTTAGTCACGTACACGTTATTACGTGTCTGCGTGTATTTTCAGTCACGCTCACGTTCTTACGTGTCTGCGTGTATTTTCAGTCACACACACGTCTCTACGTATTTGCGTGTATTTTTAGTCACGCTCACGTCTTGACGAGCGTGCGTGAATTTTCAGTCACGCACACATCTTTGCATGAGTGCGTGAATTTCCTATCACGCACACGTCCTTACATGTCAGCGTGAATTTTGAGTTACGCACCATCTTTGCATGCGTGCGTGAATTTCTTATCACTTTTCACACTTACTTTTCACGCCCATTTTCTACGCTCACTTTTCACGCTCACGCTGTGCGTGCGTGAATTTCCCTTGCGTGAGTTACTTTTCACGCTCACTCCTACCTACTTGACTTGGCGTGACTTTTGGCCTTAAGCCTAGACTTGTTGGCGTAACTTTTGGGCCCTAGCATAGACTTGATTGGCGTGACTTTCTAACCTGGGTGTTTTTATTTGTTCAATAACTTATTCATTTAATGATGGCATGATAATTCTTCTATTATATCCTTACGCCTTTTGGCATGAACTCGAAAATCATGATATGTTAATATTGTTAATACAGATTGTTATGTAGAATGTGTTATGTGTCTTGATTGATCCATGGATACCCAGTATGACTAGAACTTAACTCTGAGGAGTTATAGGCTCGACCCCATGTAATACTAATTGATTTTCTTGCCTTGTCACCATTGATAATGATTGTGACATTGACTAATAATTGATCATGCATTCTTGATTGGAACTAAGAGACTGGCTAGTCGTCTTATTGAATTGAATGAATGAGACACGTTCATGTAATGAACAATTGCAATCGATTAGCCGATCCCGAATATTGGCATACAGGCACATGCAGGTTTCAAATTATTTATTTATTTATTTAGTTATTTATTTATCTTACAAAAAAAGCATGTGTACTTTATGGTCAAGGCATGATTACTCCGTGGTTAGATTTGATTGTTGCATCACGCTATGTAAGACCTACAACCTAGCCGCACAGGTATCGTTGTAGAGTTGTGCATATCGTACCCTGTACAAAAGTACTCATTTGAATGACCATAATCCACGGTATGGGACTTCACTCAACGTAGAGACTATTAAGTTAAATAAAATAATGATGGCATGGAGAGAATGGATTCCCGAGTTCTTACATGGCAGCCCCCTTGGGACTAGTAGTGCCCGACGGGCCGGCTGGTTTCCACAGATACTGTAAATCTGTCACACGGGCAGGGAACGGTATCTGCTTATACTATTGTACATGCTATATTAACGGCGGGCGTCCCGCTGGGACTCGTCTAATTACATGATTGGCACAATTGATTGACTGGATAGACTAGCCTTGCTCGCACATAGTAAGAACTGAGGAATCCCTAATTGCATAATTCCAGGATAACTTGGGACTCACAATAGCAAGCCATAGTAGTTGATTGGCCGTTCAAGATGATTTGTTTGTGTACTGTACCTACTCTGTTGCCTAACTGAGATGATCAGAATGTCAGGACATGACGGGCCAACTTCTATCCTTGTTTGGTTGGGAGGTCGGTTCGAAGTGTCGTGATGTTATGTGAATCCTAGTGGAAAGCAGAGATCTATTATTATATTCTCTTACTTACTGGTTTAATCCTTCATATCGTGCTCACTTATGGTACTTGCAATTAGAGGTCTAACCTTTCTGGTTTTGTATAGCCAGATTTAGAGCCGGTCCCCGAGGATCCAGCTTACTTCTACCTTCAAGATGGTCAATACTAGGGGAATGATCGCAGGAGGACTCGAGTGGGTTCCTTACTCCACCGCTCGTTTTGTTATTTACTTTATACTTAGCCGTTTGGCACTGACATATTAGTTGGATTGTCTTGCACTTACTTTTGCATAATTGTAACTAAAGTCAGACTGCAGCTGATAACAATTGTGTATATGTTACTATACCATCTGGCTATGTTTTGTAAAGCCAGATCTCAAGAATATTTTAACTGAGCGTTTGGGACGCCTTACTGCTTATTCTCACATGTTCTCTATTTTCTGTTTCTTGTTTGAATGATTGAGATAATAGATGTGAAGTGACCATAGTAAGACTTCCATGTAGTATGCACCCCCTCGTCTGGTTAGACAACATTGATCGTATTATACGGTATTCATCTACCCGTAATACGTAGCTGGCTGAGTCATTTCCCCGCTCTCCAGTATTCTGGTTCTGGGGCATGACAAGATTTTAGTGGTGGTCCATGCAGGTCTGATTTCAGACTTGTGGGGTGTTTTGATTTATAGGATGTCTCAATCACACGTGTTCCCTCTTTGATCTCATGATTCGTTATTCTCAACCCTTGCTTGATATTCCGGTATCCTTTGACTTCATTGATCCTTCATGCCCGGTTGTTTGATTGTTCTCTTGTCCTTTTTCTTAGGGGCACTTCGTCCGCATCGGTCAGAGCTGGACAACAGCAGGGGCAACATGGGCAACCTGACCCTACTGGTCAGCAATAAGGGCCAGTCTCACCTCAGGAGGCTACCCCGGAAGAAGTGATAGTGGAAGCAGCAGCTGGATCGCAGTATCCGGATGTTCCACCACCACCAATAGTTCTACCTACCCAAGTGGATACACCAGCCCTTCTGGAGATCATGAGAGGAATGATGGCTACTCAGTAACATCAGATGTTGGCCCAGCAGCGCATGCACACTCAGCTACAAGAGCAGAATGTGTTGCTCAACCAAGGATTACAGACGGCTTTGGAAAGAGGAGTGATGACTGATTCAGGAGCATCAGCCAGGTTTTGCAAATACAACCCCCGCCGTTTCGAGGGCACGGAGGATGCCATCTCAGCAGATGCATGGCTTAAGGATATTGAGGCTATTCTGACAGCAGCTAAGGTACCGACAGAAGAACGTATGGATCTAGTGAAGTTGTTACTTCAGGATCTCGTACGTGATTGGTGGGAATCAGAGGAAGTGGGCATCAGACGTCCTGTGGCTTGTGACGATTTCACTACAAGATTCAAGACGAAGTACTATGGAGTTGTGGCGCAGTTTGAGCTACAACAGAAGTTTATCAACCTCAGGCAGGCCGGCAAGACTGTAGATGCTTATGCAGCGGAGTTCTGCAGATTGAGTCAGTTTTTCCCAGAGATGGTAGCAACAGAGAGCCAGAGGGCCATGAGATTTCAGCAAGGGTTTCATCTTGAACTCTTACAATTGATAGAGGGGCACAATTACCAAACTTTTGATGAAGTATTGACGGCGACTCGAAGGCATGAGATCACCATTCAGAGGCTTGCGGTGAGGACTGGGGGTCAGAAGAGATCCCACAGTCAGATTGAAGGAGGAGGGAGAGCAGCGCCCCGAACAACAGTACCATCCACTGGCATTCGTATCCACGATGTGGCGATACGAGGACCAGCACCACCACCCAGGCAGCAGCAACAGCAACAGAGGAAGAACCAGCAACCCCCGGTGGGCTGCACTTATTGTGGGAAGATGGGATACACTAGAGATGTGTGTCGGACATTGAATGGACTGTAGCTGATATGTGGAAATCCAGATCATCGGGTTACCACATGTCCCATGAATTCGAGGTCAGGAGGGCCAGGGCAACAGTTTCCTGCTCTGCCAGCACCAGGGGCAGGCCAGTATCGAGGACCAGCAGTGGCAGTAAGGCCGTTAGCACAGCGTCCATTACTGCCGCAGGCTCAGATGTTTCGACAGCAGGGGCCGTCGATGCATCAACACCAGCATAGACCACCCCAGCATCATTAAGGAAGGGGCCAGCAGCAGCATCAGGCTAGGCCGCAGCATGGAAATCAGCAAGGAGGTCGAGGACAAGCATTCACTCTGTCCTTGGAGGAGGCATTGGCATCGGGAGATGTTGTGGCAGGTAACATTCTCGTCGCCTCATATCCCGCAGTAGCATTGTTTGATTCGGTAGCATCCTATTCGTTTATATCTGCACAATTTACGACACGACTAGGAATGGAGTTCAAGGCATTGCCAGGGAGGTTGAATATACTCACTGGTAATGGGCTCGTAGGAGTTACTAGAGTTATTTTAGCATGTAGCGTTGTAGTTTGCGGGCATTCCTTACCCGCCCGGTTGATAGAATTTCCTGTTGGAAATTTTGACGTTATCTTAGGCATGGACTGGCTGAAAGACAGTCATGCGATAATAGATTATCATAGAGGGAGTGTATCTTTTGATATTCCAGGCATGGAGCAGTTCACCTTAGTCAGATCAGTGGCAACTCAGCAAGTACAGGGAGTAATAGCGACAATGGAAGAAGTCCAGATTCCGAAAGTAGTTGAAGAGTTTCTAGACGTATTTCCCGAAGAACTCCCAGGTCTACCACTGGTTAGAAATATTGAGTTCAGTATAGAATTGGCACCAGAAACTAAACCGATATCAGATCGAGTTTACAGAATGGCAGATTCAGAGCAGGCTAAGGTATATCAGCATATAGAGGAACTGAAGGAGAAGAAGTTCATCCAAGCTAGCGTGTCACCATGGGCAGCACCAGTGGTACTTGTGGGGAAGAAGGATGGGTCATCCAGATTGTGCATTGACTACAGGAAGCTTAACGCGGCAACAGTGAAGAACAAGTACCCATTACCCAGGATCGACGACTTATTTGATCAGTTGAGCAAAGCTAGAGTTTTCTCCAAGATAGATCTTCGTTCAGGGTACCATCAGGAGAGGGTTCGGAAGGAAGATATTCCTAAGACAGCATTCAGGTCGAAATATGGGCATTATGAATTCTTAGTAATGCCGTTTGGTTTGACCAATGCTCCAGCAATATTCATGGATTTGATGAATCGTATCTTTATGCCATACTTAGACCAGTTTGTCGTTGTGTTTCTTGACGACATTCTCGTATACTCTGCTAGTGAAGAGGAGCATGAAGATCACCTCAGAAAAGTGTTGCAGGTTCTGAGAGAGAACCAGTTGTATGCCAAGCTCAGTAAGTATGAGTTTTGGTCGGATCACATTTCATTTTTGGGTCATATCATATCAGGAGCTTGAGTAGCAGTAGATCCCAAGAAGATAGAAGCAGTAGAAAGTTGGCCAGTGCCCAAGACCGTAGCAGATGTACGGAGTTTCTTAGGATTGGCAGGATATTACAGAAGGTTTGTGTCAGACTTTACAAGGCTTTCAGCACCCATGACCCGCTTGACCCGGAAGGACGTACCGTTCGTTTGGTCGGCAGAATGTCAGGCATCATTTAAGACTTTGAAGCAGAAGTTGATATCAGCACCTATTCTTATATTGCCAGTTGGACCCGGAGGTTTTACAGTATATTGTGATGCGTCAGGTAAAGGACTTGGATGTGTCCTTATGCAGCATGGGAAGGTGATAGCATATGCATCTAGGCAGCTTCGGGACCACGAGAAGAATTACCCAACTCATGATTTGGAGTTAGTGGCAGTAGTATTTGCTTTGAAGCTATGGAGGCATTACTTATATGGTGATCGAGTGGACATGTACACAGACCATAAAAGTCTGAAGTACATCTTTACTCAGAAGGAGCTGAACATGAGGTAGAGAAGATGGTTGGAGTTGATCAAGGATTATGACGTGGAGCTTCAGTATCATCCAGGCAAGGCGAATGTAGTAGCAGACGCTCTTAGCAGGAGAGGCGACACATTTATGTTGACAACACAGAGGCATATCTTAGAAGACCTTCAGGAGATGGGCATCGAGGTTATACTTCCTAGTGATATAGGAGTTCTAACAAGTTTACAAGTTCAATCCGACTTGGTAGGCAGAATCAAGGCAGCTCAGGCACAAGACCCAAGGATTCAGAAGCTTAGGGCAGAATGTGAGTCAGGACTCAGGAAAGAGATGAGAATTCATGAAGATGGTACACTTAGGTTTGGATCACGTCTATGTGTGCCTAGTGGAGATATCAGACAGGAGGTTATGGCAGAAGCTCACAGTTCTCAGTATTCTATTCATCCTGGAGGGACCAAGATGTACCAAGATATCAAGCAGCATTTTTGGTGGAACGGGATGAAGAGGGAGATAGCTAGATTTGTTTCCCGTTGCTTGGTATGTCAGCAAGTGAAGGCAGAACAACAGAGGCCAGCTGGGTTATTGCAACCGCTTCCTATTCCGGAATAGAAATGTGAGCATATTACAATGGACTTTGTGACCGGGTTACCGAGATCACCAAGTAGTAAAGACGCTATTTGGGTAGTAGTGGACCGACTTACGAAGGTAGCACACTTTCTTCCTTTCAGAGTAGGACAATCTACAGAAAAGTTGGCAGAGTTGTATATGCAACAGATAGTCAGGCAGCATGGAGTCCCTGTCAGTATTGTGTCGGATCGAGATACCCGCTTTACATCATATTTTTGGAAGAGCTTACATCATAGTCTGGGTACCAAGTTAAGGTTTAGCACGGCCTACCATCCGCAGACGGATGGGCAATCAGAAAGAACGATTCAGACTTTAGAAGATATGTTGCGAGCTTGCACTCTAGATTTTGGAGGGTCTTGGGAGAGTCACCTGCACTTAGTCGAGTTCTCATACAACAATAGTTATCAAGCCAGTATCCAGATGGCGCCATTTGAAGCATTATATGGTAAGAAGTGCAGGTCGTCGCTTGTATGGGATGATATCGGGGAGAGGAAGATGTTAGGCCCAGAAATAATTATTCAGATGGTAGAAGTGATTAAGGGAATTAGAGAGCGACTTCGAGTTACGCAGGACCGGCATCGTCATTGGGCGGACCAGCATCGTAGGCCGTTAGAGTTCTCTGTTGGGGACCACGTATTCTTGCGGATCTCACCTACTCGTGGGGTCATTAGATTTGGCGTTCGCAGGAAATTGAGTCCGCGGTACGTGGGCCCATTTGTTATCCTTGATCGGATAGGCGATGTTGCTTATCGTTTATCCCTCCCACATTCATTACGAGAGGTGCATGACGTGTTTTATGTATCTCAATTACGTAGGTATGTATCGGACCCAAGTCATGTCCTCGATCATTCTGATCTGGTTGTTGGTACCAACCTGTCTTACGAGGAACAGCCTGTGTCCATTTTGGACCGAAGAGAGAAGATACTCAAGAACCGAACAATTAGTCTTGTCCGTGTTGCTTGGGGTCATCACTCCTTGGGACAGTCAACGTGGGAACGTGAGGATGATATCCGATCACGGTATCCACACCTGTTTGACTTATAAGGTATATCTCTTTCTGTATACCTTGATTGTCCTGATTCTTCATGCTTGTCACCTTATGGGTAGAGCAACTTGATATCGTGGAATGATGAATTTACATATATAGTACTTGCTTTTGATATGGTAAAATGATTGCTTGCTCACTAGAATTGCTTGTATTAGTTTAGCTCCGATATTTCTACCTGCTTGGATTTGAAATTCCGAGGACGAAATTTTTCTAAGGTGGGTAGAGATGTCACTCCCCGTTCTCAGAATGTGTATTTTTATACAAGAATGCGTATTTTTATACATGTGCAATCATGTATATTTATTTAGTATTTATCATGTATTATCCTGTATTTAAATTCCTTTAATTTCATGTTAATTAATTTTCTGCATTTTATTTCCTGCAATTTTATTCCTGTATTTTATTCCTGTATTTATTTTCTGCTTTTAAACCTCTTTGCTTTGCTTTCGAGTTGCATTGGTTGGATCCGTATGAACCCGACCCAATAACCCCACCTACCACCACCCTCCCTATTTAAGCTCCCATCTCCTTCTCTCTCCTTATAACTTTCATTCTTCACCATTACTTCTTCTTCTTCCTCTCATCACTTCTCCACCTACCAGCAGTAGCAGCAGGCAAGTGCAATCTTGCTTCTTGCTTGGAGAACCATTTTTATGGTTCATTTCTCTTCCTCTCATGATCCTGAGAGAGTTTAGTACTTAGTATTTTTGATTTCGTTGGCTTGTTTCTCCCAGATCTAAGTTTTGTATTTTCGGTTGACCATGGGAACTTCATTTCTGGCTTAGGACGAAGGTTCCTGAGTCACACACACGTTCTTACGTGTCTGCGTGTATTTTCAGTCATGCACACGTTCTTACGTGTCTGCGTGTATTTTTAGTCGCGCACACGTTATTACGTGTCTGCGTGTATTTTCAGTCACACTCACGTTATTACGTGTCTGCGTGTATTTTCAGTCACGCACACGTCTCTACGTGTTTGCGTGTATTTTAGTCACGCACACGTTATTACGTGTCTACGTGTATTTCAGTCACGCTCACGTTCTTACGTGTCTGCGTGTATTTTCAGTCACGCACACGTCTCTACGTGTTTGCGTGTATTTTTAGTCACGCTCACGTCTTGACGAGCGTGCATGAATTTTCAGTCACGCACACATCTTTGCATGAGTGCGTGAATTTCCTGTCACGCACACGTCCTTACATGTCAGCGTGAATTTTGAGTTACGCACCATCTTTGCATGCGTGCGTGAATTTCTTATCACTTTTCACACTTACTTTTTACGCCCATTTTCCACACTCACTTTTCACGCTCACGCTGTGCGTGCGTGAATTTCCCTTGCGTGAGTTACTTTTCACGCTCACTCCTACCTACTTGACTTGGCGTGACTTTTGGCCTTAAGCCTAGACTTGTTGGCATGACTTTTGGGCCTTAGCATAAACTTGATTGGCGTGACTTTCTAACCTGGGTGTTTTTATTTGTTCTATAACTTATTCATTTAATGATGGCATGATAATTCTTCTATCCTTACGCCTTTTGGCATGAACTCGAAAATCATGATATGTTAATATTGTTAATACAGATTGTTATGTGGAATGTGTCATGTGTCTTGATTGATCCATGGATACCCAGTATGACTAGAACTTAACTCTGAAGAGTTATAGGCTCGACCCCATGTAATACTAATTGATTTTCATGCCTTGTCACCATTGATAATGATTGTGACATTGACTAATAATTGATCATGCGTTCCAGATTGGAACTAAGAGACTGGCTAGTCGTCTTATTGAATTGAATGAATGAGACACGTTCATGTAATGAACTATTGCAATCGATTAGCCGATCCCGAATATTGGCATACAGGCACATGCAGGTTTCAAATTATTTATTTATTTATTTAGTTATTTATTTATCTTACAAAAATAGCATGTGTACTTTATGGTCAAGGCATGATTACTCCGTGGTTAGATTTGATTGTTGCATCACGCTATGTAAGACCTACAACCTAGCCGCACGGGTATCGTTGTAGAGTTGCGCATATCGTACCCCGTACAAAAGTACTCATTTGAATGACCATGATCCACGGCTGTAGGATGTGGAAAATTATGACACGCTGTCATTTTTCATCCATACGCTTAAAGACAGATGACAGTTGAAGCCATACGCTCAATTCAGGATTGTACGCTCATTCAAAAGCCATACGCTCAGTAAATATTTTATTATTTACTGAAGTGACAGCACAGCATATGTTTAAATGAGGAATGAATCGGACACTTTATCTTTCATGCAAAGACAGCTGTCACGAGAAAAGTAACCGTCGTATAGGTTTTTGAAGAGTCGGTTTTGTCTTTTACGAGGACAACTCAGCAGCCTTCATAAATACAAAAGCCATCATTACTGTCAGTTTTGACAGTCTGTCAGCCGTCAAATCCGTAGTCACGACGCTCGAGAAGATTTTGTCAGTTATGGGAAGATATGGTGTACCAAAGAAGATTGATGATAGCCACGTGGCCACTTCTCCAGTGAGCGTATCGACCTCACATGACTCCTTCTTCACACAGTCAAGTGAGCGTATGCACCTCACATGATTCCTTGCTAAACAAGCGAGCGTATTACCTCACATGACTCCTTGCCCATAAAGTGAGCGTATGGATTTCATATGGCACTACGCTGTCCAAGTCAGCGTATAAATTCTCCTTCAACGAGGCAGCGTATTACAGCAACCATATCCAGGATTACAGTAAACACACGTTCTCACGTGTCCTGTACCAGTTATCCACTTCTCTAGAAGTTATGCAACGTGGCATCCAGGCCATCAATCTCTCCTGAACATGCTCCACTACTTTCAACCGCACGCTAATGTGTCTCCATCAGAATTCGCCACGCGTCCCTGCAGTTATGCACACGTCAAGTAACTACCTGAGCGTATGCTTAAGGATAGTTATCCTGAACTCTATAAAAAAGAGTTTCTTCACATTCATCAGGGACTACAGGTCATTTTCAGAGAGAACAGAGAGATTGCCCAGTTGCTGTCCAAGTTCTTCAAAGTTCGAGTTTTCTTCATCGCATCGTCCAAGGGATAAAGTAATCGTCTTCTAGATTAGATTCCTACAGTTGTAATTTTCTCAGATACAAAATAAATAAAGTAAATTTATTTATGGAAAACAAATTGGCGACTCTGCTGGGGAAAGCTGTCTCCTCCAATGAGATAGCAACAACTCAATGCGATACTTGATCGATCTGCGTGACGAAGAAGACGATGGTTGTACAATTCGACCAATCAGCTAATGAAGAAATGCTCAAGGCGAAGGAGGGCCGCACTGCTTCCTCCGCTCTTCCTGTTGCCAAGAAGAAGGGACACTCCGTCTATGTCCCTAAGTCTTCTGCAGCAATTCGAGACGCTTCTGTCACTTCTCACGCTGACAAGAACACGTCTTCAACTTCCATGAAGCACACTTCGGCTTCTCGGAACACGGCAACAGTGGTTTCCCCTAGTCACGCTAACAAAATTGGTTCTTTAACCATGTCAATGTGTACAAGGAAAACCATCTCTGGACATGTCAAGGTCCCTTCTCCCTCCATTCTTACGACAGCAGTCGGCTCTTTAGCCATTGATGACTCTGAGCGTATGGCATTCAAAGGGCAGCGTACGGCAAAGGCAGCGTACAAAAGCCAACATCAGGCAGCATACGCTGAGCCAAAGCCAGTGTATGCTAATAAAAAGGCAGCGTATGACCAGAAGTCCAAACTGAAGTCAGCGTATGCTAACAAATACAGTCCTTTGACTGTTTCTGAAAATCAAATTGGGGGTTCTCTTCCACAGAACATACAAATGATTCTCCCTCAACTTGCACATCTTGTGCCAACCAAGGAGAAAGACTCTTTAGTCAACTCCTCTACTCCTAAGGTCTTTACCTCTGGAGTTAATTTAACTAGTACTCTTACTAGATCAAACAATGGAAAACGCCTTTTGGCTAACTCCTCCAAAGATGGATTATTACCGACTCCTAGTCGGAATAATACTCATCTTCCTTCTCTCAAAATTTCTCGGTCTGAGAAAGGCAAATTACAAGTATCCAAGACTGATATTAAAGTCAAATCTCCCACGGATCTTCGTAATAAGCTTAATCAGAATCGGTTCGGTTCCACTGAGACAAGTATATTAGACCCTGATGCAGAATATGCCAAGAACTATGTGGCTCAAATTAATCAGTCTTTATACACTCAGGAACCAAGAAGACAGAAGAACAAAAGACAAGTTTCTACACAAAAACTATCTTCAAATACTTCCCAATCTGTTCCTACAGATCTCCGAGAATATTTGCAAAATAAACAAAGAATTGACACTCCATCTGGCTATGACATTGCCCATATTCGCCATGAAAAGCATGGTTGTGACTTCCAACCTCGGGTTGTCATCCAATGTTGTTGTTCACCAAAAAGACAATCTGTTTTCGAACGGATTCAATATGAACCAATATTGGATGAAGATGAACCACTTTATGCTTTTGTCAACATGACTTCCAGAAACATTGGGGGTAGTATACGGTCTGATGCTATATCAGACTCTGAAGATGGTGTTTATCTCGGCACTCGATCCAGGACCGGAGCCTTGACCAGAGCCTCTTCTTCTTCTCATCCAAGTGGTAATCCGGAGATCACAGAAGACTTCCTTAGAGAGTCCAATTTTCCAGTATTGACTCCTGTAAAAAGCCCTGGGAAAGATGCTGATTCACACAGTGATGATTCAGAACAGACTGTTTCATCATCTATTCCTCGAATGATTACCACTTACATGGCAGAAAGTGATCATAAAACTTCGACTAGCAATGATGCTCATGAACAGAGGATTTCTTCTTTAGAACAACAATTACGAGCTATGGCAGATACATTGAGTGCTATGCACACTCTAATGCAGGCTCAACAACAGACAGCACCACCAGTGGTATTGAATACCCCTGTTGTTCCAAACCCCGAACCCTCTACTATTCCGGGGGTACAATCTAATGTTCCTGTACAAACCACCCCAAGTCACTCTGGAGCTGGGGGTGGTACATATGCTGCAGTCCCTCCTCCCAATTACACTCTACAAGCCACAACTCCACAATCTTCGGGAGTTGTCTCTGAAGAATTGAAGAATCTCAAAACTCAATTCGAGGCGTTCAAACAGAAGGATGGTTTACAAAGGTTAGGCAGCAAACAGCCTTATCCGATAGAATGGAAGCAGGTATCGTATCCACCAAAATACAAACCTCCGACCATCTCTTTCTATGATGGGACAACCTCTCCAAGTCAGTTCATTAATCATTTTGAGGTAATGACTGATCAACTGCAACCAAGTGACGCCCTCCTTACTCGGGTGTTCATTGGATGTCTCAAAGGAACGGCTTATGAATGGTATAGAAGTCTCCCTGATGGGTGCATTACCTCATTTGCCGGTTTTAAGCAAATATTTCTTGAACGATTCTACGAAGGGCTCAATGATATGACCATGTCGGCCCTCATAAGAATCAAACAGAAGAATAATGAGACCACTGAGGAATTCATTGAGAGATTCAGAAGAGAAGCCCTCAAAATGCCTCTTGGAACTCCCGATGCTGTTACGATCGACACTTGCAAGTCGAACCTCTTACCAATTATCAGTATGTGGACAGGGTCCACTCAGTTCCAAGATTGGCCTTCATTCATCGTTAGTGCCAAGGCTGCCGAGGTCAGTACTGAGACCTTCAAGGTCTGGGGTATAAATGGCTCCCAAAGAATCAAATCAGAGTGCTAGCAATAATACTCGACCCAACAATCGCAAAGGGAAAGAAGCTCTCGAAGTCAATCTCCAAAACAGTAGTCAAGAGGTAAAGACTACCCAAGCTACTTCAGCTCCAACAAATCAACAACAGAGATCTCCTCGGCCGAAAGAAGAATATTCTTTCGATGATGACGATGTTCAGGGTATCTTTGAATGCTTACTCAAAGGTAATAAAATTCAATTGCCAGAAATTAAAAAGCCTGATGAAGCCAATAAGACAGATCATCCAAAATACTGTCCATATCATAGAATGCTGGGTCATACAATCCGGTCTTGCTATGTATTAAAAGGAAAGATTCAAGAGATGATTAAATCAGGAGCTGTGACATTAACACCCAAAGACAAAACAGTCACAGCAAATGTAATTTCAATGCAGTTCGGTGACTTCCCTCCCTTAATGGTGAAAAGTGGGATTGTTCCTATCCCCAAAGCAACTCTCGAAGTTATAAACATCCCACCAGCACAGAATGACGGACTTGTTCCTGTCACAACTAAGAAGGGAGAAATCATGTGGATTCACCCAGACTTAAAGACAGAGTTTGAGACGTCTTCCTCTTCTCCTCGGAAGATTTCCTCATCTAAAAAGAAGTTCGGGAAGACTTAGTCATGCAATGTGACTTCTAGTTTCACACCCGATTTTTATCTAACCTCTACTTTCATCTCAGCAGGAAATTCACTCTCTACGAAGATAAAATCTGTACCTCAAATTGAAGATAGGTACAAACCTGCTTTTCATTTATACAGTTCACAATCTCGTGAATTGATGGCGAAGATGGGTTATGATCTAGCCACTGCCCCAGGTTTGAACTCAGGCAAGGGACTCTGAGCACCTTTGGCCATCACCATGAGACATAATCAATCTTGTGTTGGCCTTGGTTTCTGGAATGAAGCTTTTATCAAACATAAAAGAACCAAGAGCAAAATAAAGAATTGCAGCATGGTTTCCATAGACCTTGAACCAGAATCTGAAGTTGAAGTTCATGCTGGAACTCGGTCAGGAAAAGTATATTTGAAAGATTATGCTGAAGTTCCTGAAGAAATTTCTGACGTTCCTCCGATTACAGCTTCAACTCCAGTCTCTACTGAAGAGCCTTTAAATGTTCCGGTTGAGACAGTTCCTTCTAAACCAACAGCAGAAGGCAAACAACAAGTCCGCTTCGACAAACCATTGAAGAAGTCATCTCCTACAGGACTTGAAAAGCCTTATAATTTTGATATATTGGCTCAACTAGCCAATACCCCAGCTAAATTATCAATCTTCGAGCTCTTACGCCTCTCTAAAGAGACTCGAGAAACTTTAAGTGAAGCACTGCTGCAAGCAGAAACCTGCTTAACTCTTCTCAAGAAGTTGGAAACAGGACCTGTTTCTCATTGCCATAATGTATTGGAATTTATTCCAAACATTACCTTTACGCAGGACGATATGCTGCTAGAGGATAATCGACATGATCGTCCTTTATATCATACAGGATATATTGATTCTATGAAGGTTGATCGTTTACTGATTGATCCAGGATCCGCTCTCAGTATTATGCCAAAGGCTATGTTAGATGCATTGAAGATACCTGTGCATAGTCTTTCCAGTACTATCACTACCATCTTGGGATTCAATCAAGGAAAAAGTGAGCCTTTAGGCAAGATTCGCCTTAAATTTCAAATAGGCGATCTTCGTACTAAGGTTACTTTTTACATTATCGACAATCATGGTTGCTCATACAATGCTCTATTGGGGAGACCTTTCTTGCATGAACATAATGTCGTTCCTTCAACCCTTCATCAGTGCTTCAAATATGTTGATGATAATGGAGAGGTTCAAAAAGAAGTGGCAGATCTTTACCCATTCAAAGGAGTCGAAGCTTACTTCAATGACGCTCGCATGTACAAAGATGAATACTCGAAAGTCTTGCAAGCTATGGATAATGAAGATGAGACATCCAAAGTTGACACTTTTGTTATTCCTGTAAAAGGGCGTATCACTCCTCCGCAGTCTGTTAGATCATCCGAAGAAGGCTCACTGATAATTCCGGTCAGTGGACGTACTACTTCATCATCTGCCCAGGGCTCACTGATAATTCCTGTCAGTGGACGCACTACTGCACCATCTTCCCAAGATTCACAAAATTTGCTGATCATTCCTGTCAGTGGACTCATCACTCCCCCTCCATCTTCTCAGGCTAGATCAGATACTCTAGTCATTCCAGTCAGTTGACGCATTAATTATCCACGGTCTTCTCCAAGGGAGCTCACCTCTTCTGAGCCTTTTGTTATCGATCTTAATCGAAACAAAAATTCTAACTGTTCTTCTTCCTCCCCCTTTGTCATTTATCTGACTAAGTCTGATAAGGCTCAGCCTTCTGTTGTAAATACAGCATCTAGTATTAATGAAGCATCTCCTTTGCAGTATATTGATGTTTGTGGTTATGTACAAAGTTATTTACAATTGCTAAATAGCTTAGAGCCACTAACTATAGGGGTTGTTCAAGCTCTTCACGTATCATTAGATTCTATACAGAAATCATACTTTGTGGTCCCCAGTCGAAAGAAGGGAGAAAATCCAATATTTTTCTACAAAGGACCTCAGAATCCTCCTAATCTGGAGGAGGATGATATAAATGACGATACTGGAAGATTACTGCTACGTCGCTACAGTCAGCAATCCAAAAATATCATCAAGAATATGGGTTATGACTTTAGAACCAGTCTCAATAATGGGAAAGGAAGAAGAATGCCTGTTCGAATTCCTCTATTAAAATACGGAAGGACAAAATGTGGTTTAGGTTACATTGCTCCTACTTCCTTTATCAACATAGTCCATGAAGAGTCAAAATTCAATAAAGACGAACAATCTGAAGATGAACGATCTGAGTCTTCTGATTCTCTCTCTTGGGATTCTGACATGAGTGTTGGCGATCTTCATCGCTCTATTCTATACATCAATATGGTCTCTGTTGATGGCCCACAAGAAAATGATGAAGATGAGGATGATTTTGAAATATCACCCGAATCAGAACAATGGGCTCAAAGATTAGATGATCAATGGGAATTCAGGTTCGAGCAGAGGGAACCTCCTACCGAAGATAAACTGATCCAAATTGATGTTGGTGAAGAAGGTTCTCCTAAACCAATATTCATCAGTGAAAGTCTTTCAGAAACAGATAAGCAAGACATGATCAAGCTTATTCGTGATTATATCAATGTCTTCGCCTGGAGCTACGAGGATATGCCAGGACTAGATCCGAAGATCGCAATGCACAAACTCAATATCATGCCAAATGCTAAACCAGTCAAACAGTAACAGCGACGATTTCGTCCAGACATTATGAATGCAATTGAAGCTGAAGTCAACAAGCTTATGGCTTCTGGATTTATTCGAGAGGAACAACATCCTGACTGGGTGGCTAACATCGTTCCTGTCCTTAAAAAGACTGGCAAGATCCGAGTCTGTATAGACTTTCGCGATCTCAATGCAGCTTGTCCTAAAGACGAGTTTCCTCTTCCAATTACTGATGTTATGATCGACAATACATGTGGTTTCGAACGAATGTCATTTATGGATGGGTATTCGGGATACAACCAAATCAAAATGTTTCCGGATGATGAAAAACACACTTCCTTCAGAACGCCGATCGGTACATACTGTTATACAGTGATGCCATTTGGTCTCAAGAATGCAGGAGCAACATATCAGCGAGCAATGAGCACTATATTTCACGAACATCTCCGAAAAATAGTCGAATGCTATGTTGATGATATTGCAGTCAAAAGTCGACGAAAGGAGGATCATATCCAAGATTTGAAGACTATCTTTGATTTAATGCGTCAGTATCAACTTAAAATGAACCCTACTAAGTCCTTCCTGGGCGTCTCTAGTGGTAAATTTCTCGGCTTCGTCATTACCGCTAAAGGTATACACGTGGATCCCGAGAAGATCAAAGCCATTCAAGAGATGCGTCCTCCACGCACCTTAAAAGAGCTACGAGGATTTCAAGGAAGAATTGCTTATATCAGGAGATTCATTTCCAACTTATCAGGACGCTGCAGACCATTCAACAAACTTCTGAAGAAAGGTGTATCTTTTATCTGGAACAAAGAATGTTAAAAAGCATTTGATGACATCAAACAGTACCTCATGAACCCTCCAGTTTTGGTACCTCCCGTCTCGGGAATACCATTTCTTCTATATGTTCGAGCTATGGATCATTCTCTTGGTACATTACTCGCCCAGAAAAATAAAGATGGTCATGAACAGGCTATTTATTATCTCAGTCGCACAATGACAGGCGCTGAACCGCGTTATTCTCCAATCGAGAAAGAATGCCTAGCATTAATGTTTGCTGTTCAAAAAACGCGACATTATATTATCGGTCAAACGATTCATGTCATTTCCAGAGTGAATCCCATCAGGATTATGATGAAGAAACCTGGTATTCTCAACTCCAGACTAGCTAATTGGGGAATCTTGTTAGCCCAATATGACATGCATTATATTCCTCAGAAGTCAGTTAAAGGACAGGCTCTTGCTGATTTTCTAGCAGCTCATGCAGTCCCAGAAGATTCTAAATTATATGATGAGATTCCCGATGAAGTTCTGGATTCAAATCTGGTTTCTGAAGAAGTTCCTACCTGGCGTCTATTCTTTGATGGAGCATCTAGAATAGGTCCTAACGGCGATATTGTCGCCGGAGTTGGAATTGTTCTTGTATCCCCAGAGGGATTAACTATTCAGAGGGCTTATTCTCTGGATCAATCATGTTCAAATAATGTTGCAGAATACAATGCGTTGCTCATTGGTCTTCAACTCGCTAAACATCTAGATGTTCAATATTTAGAAGTTTATGGAGACTCTAAGCTTATCATCAATCAGATCAGAGGAACGTATGAAGTTCATCATCAAGATTTGATACCTTATCATCGAACAGCACTCTCTATGGCCTCCTCCTTTGAAGGTTTCTTTATCGAACATGTTCGACGAGCCTATAATGCAGAAGCTGATGCTTTGGCTAATCATGCTGCTGTATTAGCCATACCAATCAGACGTCAGCAAGTGATAGTGGTTTATAACCGAGAACTATTCTGCGTTGAAAATAATCTGGCTTTGGTTTTTCCCCATAATCCAGACGAAGATTCTCTCAACTTTGATGCTGAATTAAAATTTGACAAAGTGTCCTTGTCTTCTTCCGATTCTACTATAGAATATGTCTTTTCTAACAAAATAGACACCGTAACTGAAGACTGGAGACGTCCGTTTCTGGACTTTGTGTTGTATGACATACTTTCTGATAACCCGAGTGAAGCAGCATCTATCCGGCGCCGGTCTCTCAGATTCTATTATAATCATACTACGAAGACACTATATCGTCGAGCCTATGATGGTCTTCTCCTTCGATGCATCGCTGGTGAAGAAGCACAACAGATAATCCGTGAAGCACATGATGGCGTCTACGGAGCTCACCAGCCAGGTCCAAAACTTCAAGATCGTATCCGACGTATGGGTTATTATTGGCCCACGATGGTAGCTGATACCATTCAATATGCTCGGAAATGTAAAGCCTGTCAAATTCATGTAGACTTTATCCATCAACCATCGGAGTTCTTACACACAACAGCGGCATCATGGCCCTTTGAAGCTTGGGGCATGGACGTCATCGGTCCTATCAATTCACCATCATCAAAAGGACATCGGTTTATTCTAGCAATAACTGATTACTTTTCTAAATGGGCTGAAGCAATCCCGTTATTTGAAGTCAAGACTTCTAATGTTATCAACTTTGTCAAACATCATGTCATCTATCGATTTGGTGTTCCTCGGCGTATTATCCATGATAATGGACCACAGTTCGTCAGCCAGAAATTTACTCGATTCTGTGATGATCATCGGATTAATAATCTGGCTTCTACAACATATAATCCAGCAGCCAATGGACTAGCAGAGGCTTTCAACAAAACAATCATCAAACTCTTGAAAAAGTTCGTTTCTTCCAATAAACATAACTGGAGTGAGAAGCTTGGTGAATGTTTATGGGCTTATCGTACCACAGTTCGCAATGCGACCGGATGTACGCCTTTCTCTTTGGTGTATGGGTGTGAAGCTGTTCTTCCTCTCGAGATACAAATTCCTTCTCTGAGAATTGCAATCTCCAATGAACTTACAACAGAAAACAATGATCGACTTCGACTTCAAGAGTTGGAAGCTCTAGATGAAAAACGATTGTATGCGCAACAAAATATCGAGCTATATCAAGCCCGAATCTCAAAAGCTTTTAATCGGAAAGTCAAAGTCAGAACATATCAAAAGGGAGAATTGGTCCTTACTGTCAGACGTCCGATGACCATGACACATATGAGCAAAGGCAAATTTGACGCGAAATGGGAAGGCCCATTCGTAGTAAACAAAGTCTTCTCTAATGGAGCATATCGGCTTGCCTCTGTGGACGGA
Organism: Iris pallida; assembly: GCA_029216955.1. Lineage (NCBI taxonomy): Eukaryota > Viridiplantae > Streptophyta > Magnoliopsida > Asparagales > Iridaceae > Iris > Iris pallida. Next base: position 10,356,533 of record JANAVB010032018.1, on the reverse strand, counting down.
AAAGTCACGATGATGCCTATCAATGGCAAATTCTTAAAGAAATATTATGTATAAATAATATTTTCATTACTCCCCAGCAAGTGTAAAATCAAAAATTTATTCTTCTCTACAAAAGCTATTTCGATGTCATTTTCCCCAGCGGAAACTGATATTCTACCATGTATCATTTTTCCAGAGAATTTGATATTTTGTCTTATTAAATTCCCAGTGGATTTAATAAAGATCTTGTATAGAAAATCATGTCCATATCACCTCTGAATTTTCTATCTCAGTATGTATCATATTTTCTATCATATGAAAATGATATTTAGTCTTTTGATTTCCAAGTTCAAAGATCATGGAAAATAGAATCCAAAGATATCTTTATATCTGAATTCTGTTTTCTCTCACCAGTATTAAACTAAAATTACCTTTGGTTTAATATCATGATAGAGTTACAAAGTTTATTTGTATATTCTATTCTACTAAAATATGTCATGTATCATTTACCTCTGAACATGTTTTCTACAAAAAATATCATCCACAAAATCGAAGTTAAATAAAGATATTCATTTCAATCAAACTCGGAACATTGATTACAAATGGTATCAAGACTTCAATATATGATCTATTTAGGAGGAGCGATTATCTCCTGAATATGAACAATTACATTATTCATCTTCTCATCATGGGCTTTCTTGAGACGCTCTGCTGTTTCAGATACAATCATCCGTTGATCATATTCCGTAACAATAGAACTTCGGCGGTTGGTCTCTTCAATCTGATGGGTTTGCATCTGTTCCCGCTCTTCCTGTAAAGATTGATAACGTTCAGCTTCAGATTGACGATCAGCTGCAATCTTTGATCGTTCTTCTTCCACGGAGGCAATTTGTTTTTGGAGACGAGCTAGCTCTTCCCTCAACTTTCTAAGATCTTCAGCCTTTGACGATTCATCTTTCTCTAAACGCTCCATATTCTGACGATTATTTAACATCTCTTCGTCTTTTGCCATTAATTCCTTAGAAGACTGAACGAGAAAATCTGTCAGAGCAATATGTTGAGCTTGAGCTTCGCTCTCCAATTGAGAAATTTCAGCTGCAGTCAGACTCAATATCCTCCTTCTTAATCTCCCAATATTTTTGGATGTTGGCTTCTAAATCATTCAAGAGATGTTCAAAGAAGACACATTGAGCCTCATAACCAAATTGTCTCAAGGCTGAACATGGGAAACTAGTCGCCTCTCGAAGACTCGAAAAGGGCATAGTCTCATATTTCATGAGTCGCCTCGAATATGTATCCAGATATGTATAAATAATATCTGAATACATCCTCATGACTTTGGCTATCCCTGTGTCAAAACTGGGAGTCGCTGCAATAATAGGGGAAGGAGCAGGAGGAGCTTCTATTCTTGGAGCTAAAGTTAATACCCTTGGAGAACTCGGCAGATGGGAACTCCTCTCACCCACCTCAGTTTGAACAAGTGGGGCTTGAGTAGAACTCATAGCCGGTGCAGTTCCTACAGCTGTTGAAATAAAAGAAGCATGATCAAAACCGAAAGATAATAAAGCAGAGACAAGACAAAACTTTGATGAATAAAATATTATCTGGAGTTGGTTCATATTCAGTCTCCTTCGGATCATTCAATTCGGCTCTTAGTCTGTTCAGAGTACTTTCTGACATGGGATTTATTTTACTGCTTCCCGCACCAGAAGTACTCGAAATTTGAACCTCAATTTCCAAATGCCTCTCTGGTTCTGGTGTTAACCCAGAGTGTTGACCAATGGTCTTCAGTGCATCTATTGGTATTTTAGACAATGATTCATCGTCTATCTCCATGTCTTCTTCTCCAGAAGAATGAGACGACGGTTCATAGTCAACTTGTTCGCTCTCTGAAGCTTCAACAATTGGATTGAGAGGAGTGGCTTCCTTCACTGATTCTCCCAAAATCAGTAAGTCATTAGCCGTTTCAGTCTGATGTTCGGCCTCTACCGCAGGTTGACTAATTTCCTGCGCATCATCGGCTATTGGTGGAACTGAGCCTACATCAAAATGTCTAGAAGACCCAGCAGTTTCAGGAATATCTTCTTCTTCTGTCTTTACAGAGAAATCAAAAGTAGTTTGCTTTTCTGCAGCCAATCGCATAGCGCGATCTGTGGGACTCTCTGCATCCAGACAAATTACGGATTTAGTTTTTGAAACTATTACTTTCCTTCCTATTCTTCTGGTTAAAGGAACAGTAGGATAAGTGTCTAATGGATCACTACCTGTTTCATCAATACTTCTGGCTCGTTCAGAAACAGGAGAATTCCCGGGAATAGAAATTCCTCCGCGACTTCGAGTCTCTGCTCGAGTAGCTCTTTTTGCGGCAGGACCCGCAGTACCTTTACTCCTCTTCCTCTTCGGTGTATTGTCAACAGATATACTTTCTTCAGCACTCCCGATAGGCACATGCAATGGTTGATGAAGGTCATCAGAGAAGAAAGTTTCCAAAACATCATCATCAACTTCATCGGTGGCCAGAGGATCTTCTTTGTCGTGACAATCCCTAGGCAAGGCGGATTTAGTTGATTTCTTTTCAACATGAATAAAGCTTTTACCTAAGATGCTAAATTTTTCATCAAAGGTATTAGCTAATACATAAAATCTGGCATAGGTCGCCAATATCTTAGCTCCTCTCCGATAGTTGACCGGATCTGGCATAGAAAAGGTAGCCCCTGTACCTTTGGCAATGTAATATAGCCAAGCTCTGGCACCATCAACCAACCCGCCATGATGAGCAAAACACGTCGTTGCATTGCCCACATGCAACTGATCGTAACCAAATTGACGAGCAAATCTGCTCGGAAGATATGGCTCTATATATGTGATGTCGTCATGACGGCAAATTAAATGAGATGGCCTGATTCTCTTTAGCCATTCATGTTGGACATCATCCAACTCATTAGCACCAACGCCGTCAATCAATCTCCCGGGCATGGTCTCATAACCAATAGGGGGAGGAACACAAGTGAAGCTCCAGAGCTCTCCCATGTTCAAGATGGTTCTGCAATCAGTTAAAGTATCATATCTCCATTTCGGTATGTGCTTGTATCTTTCAAGGAAAGTGTCATCTGGCCTAGCCATCCCAGCGCTCATCAGAGATTCAAAATGAAGAAGCAGCCATCCAAACAAGTATGTAAAGGGCATTTCTACCCGGGGAAAGGACGTCAAGCTCTTCCGTGCCAATTCGAACATCCTATCTGTGTATGCCCTTAATCCGGCATTCAGACGGCAGGTCATTGCCGTTAATAGATCCATTTTATACCCAAAAACCAGACGGACTGCTGCAAAGACGACTCCTCTATGCATCCTGTCTGCCGAACAGGTGCCAGGAACTACGAATTTCCTCAGCCAAAGAGATATGAAACCGGCCAGATGACCTTCATCGGACAATTCTCGGCCACCCTGCTTAATATAGGTTTCTAATCTATCACCGGCCTTGTAGCTGTTGATGTCTTCTTCGACGACAATGTCATCATGATTAGTCTTCCGGATTAATCTGTTAATCTCGGCTTGACGCAAGGGCTTGAATTTTCCGACATACTGCTCGGTCTTTTTCTTCTTTTGGACTTCGTCAGTGCGGCCTTGAAACAAATAAGCCATCCACTTCGAAGAATAGCAATTGGAGTCCCCCTCTCCATCTTGTCCCTTATAAAAAGCTTTACAGATGCTGTAATGACACATTAATTCTTTAAATACATAAAGAATTAGTGGGTTGGCTACAGAAATCTTATTCATTTCATCAACAAAAGGGATATATTCTTCATATGGCAAATCTGCCGTGGGTAGCTGAGATATATATGCCATTTCATGAAGGGCGAATCCCATCTCGCCCTTTGGGGTCATGAAGGTGCCAGTCCGATAGTTATATCTCTCTGCTAATGCCAAAAACAGATCTGGGTTTGGTTTGAAACCATAAGCAGTACACTTAATGGCATCATATAAACCTATCGCCTTCAACTGTGCACCGAAGTTCCGCAAAATCCATCTTACTAGAGCATTCCATCTAGTGTTCTCTGGATTTACTAGACCAGTCAGCCTCATTGACTGTTTTGGGTAGATGGCATTCTTTAATTGAACAAATTCATTTGCAAAAATTGGGACTCTGACTGGCTTCAGCAGTGCCGAGTCCTCAGGAGGGATGGTGGCAGGTAACAGTCCTCGCAGAGATGTAACATGCGGTTCAGTACCACTGCGGAACCTTCCTTGACGATATCCAATCCATCCAGCCTTAGCTTGTCAGGATGGAGTAATATCCCACTTCATCTGTCTTTGCTGGCCCGAATGGAATAAACGGGCTATGTTGATACTCTTTGTCAAACCAGTCAAATACATAGGCTGATTTACATCACCATCCCTATAGTAACTGTATGATACTTTATCCAGAGCAGGCTGGGAATTCATGTCAATAGCATCTCCAAAAAGGAATGCTGGCTTCAAATGGGCAACACCATCTACACTTTGTAACGGCAGTCCACTCATTAGGTTCAGCAAAGTATCATCCTCCTGATTGGTCAACAGAGCTATTCTTGTGGAAGGTCCATCAAATTGGGGAAAATAAACATGTGATAGATCACTTCTATAATTATTTCCCATACTTCCTTCAAATTCTGCTTCCTGAGCCAGAATATCCACTGCAAATGAAGAATAAAGTATTAAAAATCTTCAATGTCAAGAGATGATAAAGTTTAAACATACTCTCAGTTTTTACTAAGCGTACAGCTCAGCATACGCTCAGTTTTTATTAAGCGTATGGCAGACTCAAGGTTCAGCATGCGCTCAGTTTTATTTAAGCGTATGACAGACTCAAGGTTCAGCATACGCTCAGTTTTCTTTAAGCGTATGGCAGACTCAAGGTTCAGCATACGCTCAGTTTTCTTTAAGCGTATGGCAGACTCAAGGTTCAGCATACGCTCAGTTTCCTTTAAGCGTATTTTATCTTAAGTGAATGGTTTTTAAAGTTCAGTTTATGATCAGTTTGAGTATATCAGCGTATGGTTGACAAGATGATCATCAAAAGTTTACGTTAACACAAGAGTTAGCGTATCTCAATGAGACAAATTGCCATCGCATATTCTTTTAAAAGATAGTGTATTTTGATATCTCTATCAAAAATACGCGTATCTTACAGATATACGCTCTAAACATACTTTTCGTAAACCGAAAAATATGGAATACAGCTAAACCCTAAAGAGGGAAGCGTATTTGCTGACGTATTGACCCTAAAGAGGGATACGTTTTCTGAGTTTTGTTCTAACCAGAGCCCTAAAAAGGGAATAGTTATTTGTTCATCATCATCTTCGTCCTCACCATAAAGAGGTTTCAATGGCCGTTCACTGCGTGAAACACGCTGACTGGCCGTTCTCTTGGTAGTGGCAGTGTCGACGGCAGGATGAGATGATTCTTCAGGGGCTTTCCCTTTTCCTTTCGCAGCAGCATCAATCTTGGGTGCCATTAATGGAGATGGAGTTGAAGACGAAGAAGAAGAAGAAAAATCTTTGAGTTTCTGAAAGCTCTTTTCTCTCTTGAAGGCAAAAGCTCTGGTAAAGAAATAAAATAGGTTTTGGGAGACCTATTTATAGAAGAAAGAAAGAAGTTCAAAACGGCGGATATTTTCTAAACAAAATCCCTAAAGAATTGCACTGATATTGAGGAAGATAACAGACTCATGCCAGCGTATCAGGACTCATTCCCACTTTCTGTTCAAAGTAATTTCGAACTTTTGAAACTCATAAAGTTCGAAAACTTTGAAGGGGGTCTTGTAGGATGTGGAAAATTATGACACGCTGTCATTTTTCATCCATACGCTTAAAGACAGATGACAGTTGAAGCCATACGCTCAATTCAGGATTGTACGCTCATTCAAAAGCCATACGCTCAGTAAATATTTTATTATTTACTGAAGTGACAGCACAGCATATGTTTAAATGAGGAATGAATCTGACACTTCATCTTTCGTGCAAAGACAGCTGTCACGAGAAAAGTAACCGTCGTATAGGTTTTCGAAGAGTCGGTTTTGTCTTTTACGAGGACAACTCAGCAGCCTTCATAAATACAAAAGCCATCATTACTGTCAGTTTTGACAGTCTGTCAGCCGTCAAATCCGCAGTCACGACGCTCGAGAAGATTTTGTCAGTTATGGGAAGATATGGTGTACCAAAGAAGATTGATGATAGCCACGTGGCCACTTCTCCAGTGAGCGTATCGACCTCACATGACTCCTTCTTCACACAGTCAAGTGAGCGTATGGACCTCACATGATTCCTTGCTAAACAAGCGAGCGTATGACCTCACATGACTCCTTGCCCATAAAGTGAGCGTATGGATTTCATATGGCACTACGCTGTCCAAGTCAGCGTATAAATTCTCCTTCAACGAGGCAGCATATTACAGCAACCATATCCAGGATTACAGTCAACACACGTTCTCACGTGTCCTGTACCAGTTATCCACTTCTCTAGAAGTTATGCAACGTGGCATCCAGGCCATCAATCTCTCCTGAACATGCTCCACTACTTTCAACCGCACGCTAATGTGTCTCCATCAGAATTCGCCACGCGTCCCTGCAGTTATGCACACGTCAAGTAACTACCTGAGCGTATGCTTAAGGACAGTTATCCTGAACTCTATAAAAAAGAGTTTCTTCACATTCATCAGGGACTACAGGTCATTTTCAGAGAGAACAGAGAGATTGTCCAGTTGCTGTCCAAGTTCTTCAAAGTTCGAGTTTTCTTCATCGCATCGTCCAAGGGATAAAGTAATCGTCTTCTAGATTAGATTCCTACAGTTGTAATTTTCTCAGATACAAAATAAATAAAGTGAATTTATTTATGGAAAACAACGGCATGGGACTTCACTCAACGTAGAGACTATTAAGTTAAATAAAATAGTGATGGCATGGAGAGAATGGATTCCCGAGTTCTTACATGGCAGCCCCCTTGGGACTAGTAGTGCCCGACGGGCTGGCTGGTTCCCACAGATACTGTAAATCTGTCACACGGGCAGGGAACGGTATCTGCTTATACTATTGTACATGCTGTATTAACGGTGGGCGTCCCGCTGGGACTCGTCTAATTACATGATTGGCGCAATTGATTGACTGGATAGACTAGCCTTGCTCGCACATAGTAAGAACTGAGGAATCCCTAATTGCATAATTCCAGGATAACTTGGGACTCACAATAGCAAGCCGTAGTAGTTGATTGGTCGTTCAAGATGATTTGTTTGTGTACTGTACCTACTATGTTGTCTAACTGAGATGATCAGAATGTCAGGACATGACGGGCCAACTTCTGTCCTTGTTTGGTTGGGAGGTTGGTTCGAAGTGTCGTGATGTTATGTGAATCCTAGTGGAAAGCAGAGATCTATTATTATATTCTCTTACTTACTGGTTTAATCCTTCATATCGTGCTCCCTTGTGGTACTTGCTATTAGAGGTCTAACCTCTCTAGTTTTGCATGGCCAGATTTAGAGTCGGTCCCCGAGGATCCAGCTTACTTCTACATCCAAGATGGTCAATACTAGGGAAATGATCGCAGGAGGACTCGAGTGGGTTCCTTACTCCACCGCTCATTTTGTTATTTACTTTATACTTAGCCGTTTGGCACTGACATGTTAGTCGGATTGTCTTGCACTTACTTTTGCATAATTGTAACTAAAGTCAGACTGCAACTGATAACAATTGTGTATATGTTACTATACCATCTGGCTATGTTTTGTAAAGCCAGATCTCAAGAACATTTTGACTGAGCGTTTGGGATGCCTTACTACTTATTCTCACATGTTCTCTATTTTCTGTTTCTTGTTTGAATGATTGAGGCAATAGATGTGAAGTGACCATAGTAAGACTTCCATGTAGTATGCACCCCCTCGTCTGGTTTGACAGCATTGATCATATTATACGATATTTATCTACCCGTAATACGTAGCTGGCTGAGTCATTCTCCCGCTCTCCAGTATTCTGGTTCTGGGGCGTGACATTCTGCCAGTTCATTTTTGAGAAAAATCAATTTGGCTTTTTGAAAAGTCCTTCAGAAGCTTTTTATAAAATGATGTTTTTCAAAAACATAGGTCATTTTTAAAGAGATAGGTCAGTTTTGAAAAACAATTCTGTACAGCCTATTTGCCAGTACGACTTGGTGTACAATGTATTCCTAGACTCAATAAAATGAAAAATTACATTGCTTTGAAGGAAATATATTCTGAATGGAAAACGGCTTCAGTCTTGAACATAGTAGATATCCATTGTTGAGCAGTATCCAAAACGTCGTAGGTGAACATCTGAATTGACTTGCATTTATATCGAGACAGAGTTTGATCAATTATTAAAATCAGGTTTGATCATGACCAATGGGCCAACAATCTCCTCCATTTTGATAATTGACAAACCTTGTCGATATAACATCTAAGTATGGATCAATTCAAAAAATGTGTAATACCAGAGAAAACAAAAATTGTTCTTAACCTGCATTCATGAAGATTTAGATCCTATTTCTCCTCCGTTGTCACTTAGCAAAATAATTGCTAAAGAGAAAGCTCCCCCGCAATAAATGCATACGTAACAAACAGTAAAGAAACACAAGAAATATATATAAAACATTCATCACATGCATGGTATAGACAGTTAAAAAGATATTGACAATACAGGCATGGTATTTGTCACAGACAGTTTATATGGAAGCAAGAAAAGTAATGCTATAGTAAAGCTGAAACAAATAAAATGCTGAATAATAAACTAAGTGAAACGTATGCCAAACTGAGGCATAATAAAATAAAAAAACATGTCTATGATGAGTCACAAATAATAACTAAAAGAGTGCTGATAATAACTAAAATAAGAGTACTGATAAAATCTTGGAATGTCGGAGCATTTCCAAGTAAACATAAGACAAAATATCAATCTCAATAAGAATAATATCTCAAAAATCATCATCCTCATCATCATCGTCAGCGGCTGCAGCACCAGCATGTCCAGATGGACCAGCTCCAGAAGTACCAGGAGTGGCACCAGAAGTACGGTACCAATCGTAAGCGTTCCTGTCACGCCCCAGAACCAGAATACTGGAGAGCGGGGGCAGACATAGCCAGCTACGTATATGAAATGGATTCCATCTCGCTATACGGTCACGGCTGTCTAGATACATGAGGGTTTACTACAAGCCAACAATCTCCTATGGTCATGAACAAGCCTAGTGTCTCAATCACAAGCAAGTAAGTAAAGTCACAAGATGTATGATCATTAAATATATAATAATAAGGTGTCCCAAATATTACATATTCAGCTGATCATGAAGCTAGTCGTTACAAAATGTTATGACTAGCAAGTGTTTAGTCATATATGATCAACCCTAGGATCTGTCAATCATGTTACAGCCCATAGGCAGACAGTAAGTAAGTGCAATCGAGCTAAACAGGTGCTCGTCGGCTGAACGCCTCAAAAGAATATTTTTACAATAGAGTGGAAGAGCCAAAAATAACCCACTCATTGCCCTGGTTACGTCTGGTCGCCACCATCGGGCTGGAAAGTCGGTAGATCCTCTGGAGCTCCTCTGAAATCTGGCCATACAAAACCAGCTGAGTCAGACCCCAGAAAGAGCAAGTGCCACAAAGGAAGCTTCACTTAGGAACTAAAACCAGCAATTAGCACAATAGAAATAGATTAAAAATAAAGACAGGAATTAAGGAAAAGCATCACAGGGTGATATACGATGAGATAACCATGGAACTATTCAGATAGCCAGGTTACAACCCGTAAACCAAACAAGGACCGGGGTTGTAACCCTTCGTCTGAACCGAACTTGGAAATCTCACCATTTATCAGTAAAATAAATACAGGCATTCAGGTCATACAGTAATCTGGAACAGAATCAGGACATGACTAGACTGGTTAGACTCCGTCCAATCATTTCACGGCCAAGCAAGAATTACGGCTTGATATTTTAACTAACTAGGGTTATCACAGGCCTAGTTACTAGCAAGATGCAGTGAGATTATTCCACAGCCACAAGCCCTGCAGACCATCCAGGTTACCCAGGTCGAAAGATTAGGGTTGAATTCAGGTGGGTATATCGTCCAGGAAACGTATGTACCCTTAGGTAGCTTGAAGGGTGCAACACATGACAGTGTACTGGAAATGTGCCCTACTCGACGGCAGGCTACAGATCCCAAGGTGCGCCCAGGTAACGGGATTATCTGTAGCTGGGAGATCTCTTTATGACTAGTGTATTAATCTAGTTATTAGCCTTAATCCATTTCAATAGGTACTCCTGACCGTGGTACTCAGGAGTCCCCTCCTAGACATGATGCAAGACAGGACTGGATTATTTGTACAAGCACAATCACCCACGGTGTCCAGGTTAATTATATAGGTCATGTCATGTCAGGTAGCCGTCGCAACAGCTTATCAAGATATATCATGCCAGGTCATCATGTCAAGAGTACTGGTCAAGAGTGCGCCACGACGGGCCACTATCAGGTCATGTCATGTTCACTTGTCAGGAGTACACCACAACGAGTCACTTTCGTGTTCAGGTACATGTGTAGGGCAGTATAGTGCTAGCATTCAATCAGGAGACCCAATTATACTGAGGGTTACAAGGCATGAGTTAACAGTAATAATCAAGTAATAAAACATAGAATACAGCCTATAGAAAACCATGTGGCTTGGGCATATGCGGCCAAGGAGAGAATCCATACGGTCGGACTGATGCGGGTCCATGCGGCTCAGGCATATGCGGTCAGGAATGATCTCATGCGGCTGGGAGGAGAACAACCCATGTGGCCGAATAGGATCAGGCGCATGCGACCGAGAGCAAGTGAGGCTGCATGCGGCTCAAGAGCTTGAGCCTTATACGGCAAGCGGGAAGCAGGGCCTATGCGGCTCAAGAGGAGCGGAACTATGCGGCTGGGGTCGAGTGAGTTCCAAGCGGCAGGTGGAGGTGTAGGTCCATGCGGCTGAATGATCTCGAGCATATGCGGCTGCGTCATGCGTAGTCTTATGCGGCTACAGGTAGACGGAGTCCATGCGGCTGGGAAGAAGGCCGAAGCCTATGCGGCTGGAAGACCCGCCGCATGAAGGTTTATGCGGTCAAGTGCTGCCATGCGGCCCAAGAGTGTTCATACGGTTGGTAAGAGTGGTATATACGGTTAGTGGGGTCATGCGCCTATGCGGCTGAACTCAAGTGGGGGCTCATGCGGCCAGGATAATTCATGCGGCTGGGGGATTCACTTGCCATATGAAATATTCATGCGGTCAAGTCAAGCACAGTTCATCTTCTCCAAAATTTCGGAGAAAAAAAACACCATGAGAGCCAAGTCCTCAAGCTCCATAACTCCATCATCCGGAGCCTAAATCCGAACTTCCATGGGTCAAAACCGGTCAGAATAAAATGCTCTACACCATAGAACCATCAAAACTCAGAAATAATAAGATCAAGTAGATCAAAATCCAAGAAATCCAAAAATAATATAAACTTAGATCTACAAGAATCTAGCCATAGAAAGTAAAAATGCCAAGTACTAAAGTAAGATAAAATGCTGTAAGGAAGAGAATGAAGCAATAAAATTAGAGTTCCTCCATGAAGCAAGTTGCACTTGCCTAGACCTCTCTCTCTCTCTGGTAGGTGAAGAAGTAATGAAGGAAAGAAGAAGAGTAATGAAGAGAGAGAAGGAAGTAGGGTTAATAAATGGTAGTGGTGGTGGTAGGTAGGGGGTTCACCCTTGGTTCATAATGAACCAATAGCAATCCAAAACCGAACCAAGCCAAACCGAACTAAGAATAACCTAAGCCAGAAAGGAAACTAAGCAAGGAATCATGCAATACAAGATAAAATATGTACACATATTCCAAAATACGTAATACGAACCACATGCATTACAACTCTACCCACCTTAAAAGAATTCCGTCCTCGGAATTTAATTAAGAGGCTAGAGAGGCGAGGACAAGCTATATTAATTACAAGCAAGCTATAACTAGGCAGACAATCACTCATTCAAGCAAGGAATCAAAGGCATGAGGCATAAGGAAGACATTATACCTCACGAGTCAAATAAGTCAGAATACCGCGATCGGATGTCATCCTCACGCTCCTACGTTGACTCACCCAAAGAGTGATGACCCCAAGCAACTCAGACTAACTTGATAGTCTTGTTCTTGAGTGTCTTCTTTCTCCGGTCCAATATAGACACAGGTCTCTCCTCATACGAAAGGTTGGTACCAACAACCAATTCCGAATGATCTAGGATGTAGCTCGAGTTCGGGATATACCGTCGTAATTGGGATACATGGAATACGTCATGCACCTCGCTTAGTGACGGCGAAAGAGCGAGACGATAGGATACATCTCCTACTCGCTCCAGAATATCAAATGGCCCTATATACCTAGGACTAAGCGTTCCCCGTACGCCGAAACGAATGACGCCACGGTTAGGCGAAATCCTCAGGAATACATGGTCACCGACAGAAAACTCGAGAGGGCGCCGATGGGAATCGGCCCAATGGCGCTGGCGATCTTGGGCAACTCGAAGATGATCTCAGACTCTTCTGACCACTTCAACTGTCTTGGCAATCATTTCTGGACCGAGCATCTGCCTTTCTCCCATATCATCCTAGGCTAACGGGGATCGACACTTCCTGCCATACAGTGCATCGAACGGTGCCATCTGGATACTGGCTTGGAAGCTGTTGTTGTACGAGAACTCCACCAGGTGCAGGTGATCTTCCTACGATCCACCGAAGTCAAGTGTACAGGACCACAACATATCTTCAAGAGTCTGAATCGTGCGCTCCGACTGACCATCTGTCTGCGGATGATATGCTGAACTGAACTGGAGGTGAGTTCCTAAACTCTCTTGCAGGCTACACCAAAAGTGCGACATGAATCTTGAATCTCGGTCCGAGGTGATACTGACTGGCACTCTGTGCAACCTGACAATCTGCCAGAGGTACATCTCTGCTAGCTGAGCTGTTGACTGACCAACTCTGAACAGAGGAAGTGAGCTACCTTCGTGAGCCGATCAACTATTACTCAAATAGCATCTCGTCCAGCTGGGGATCTAGGCAATCCGGTCATAAAATCTATGGTCATATGTTTCCACTTCCATTCTGGAATCGGCAAAGGCTGAAGAAGTCCAGCGGACCTCTGATGTTCAGCCTTAACTTGTTGACAAACCAAACACCGAGAGACAAACCGGGCTATCTTCCGCTTCATGCCATTCCACCAAAAGTGCTGTCGGATATCACGGTACATCTTCGTACCGCCCGGATGAATGGAATATTGAGAACTGTGAGCCTCTGCCATGATTTCCTGTCTGATATCTCCACTGGGCACACAAAGACGCTTGCCATGTCGAAGTGTACCGTCTTCATGAATGCATAACTCTAGTCTTCGTCCTGCCTCATACTCTGCTCTGAGTCGCTGAAGCTTAGAATCTGCTGACTGCGCCATCCGGATCCTCTCGACTATAGTGGACTGAACTTGCATGTTGGCCATCAATGCTACACTAGAAGGGAGAACAACTTCAATACCCATCTTCTGAAGATCTGCTAACAGCTTCGGTTGCGCGATTAAAAAATAAACTCTGGCTCTCCTGCTCAATGCATCTGCAACGACGTTGGCCTTCCCGGGATGATACTGCAGGTTGACATCATAATCCACAAGAAGCTCCAGCCACCTACTCTGACGCATGTTAAGATCCTTCTGGGTGAAAACATACTTCAGGCTCTTATGGTCGGTGAAAATCTCCACCCTATCTCCGTACAAGTAGTGCCTCCACAACTTAAGTACAAATATTACTGCTGCCAGCTCTAAGTCATGGGTTGGGTAATTCCTCTCATGATCACGAAGTTGTCATGAAGCATAAGCTATTACCTTCCCATACTGCATCAGAACACATCCTAAGCCTCTGCCTGAAGCATCACAATACACGGAGAATCCTCTGGTTCCATCTGGAAGCACGAGAATGGGAGCCGTCATCAAGCCTCGCTTCAACTTCTCAAAAGAATCCTGACATTATGCTGTCCAAGCAAACTGCGCATCCTTGCGGGTCAATTGGGTCAATGGCGCAGAAATTCGAGTAAAATCTGAAACAAACCGCCGGTAGTAGCCGGCCAATCCAAGAAAACTGCGAACTTCTGCAACTGTGCTGGGCACTGGCCATGACTCAATAGCCACAATCTTCTGGAGATCTACTTCTACTCCTCCTCGAGTGATGATGTGACGCAAGTACGAAATGCGATCAAGCCAGAACTCGCATTTACTGAACTTGGCATACAACTGGTGCCCCCTGAGAATCTGAAGAACCACACGGAGATGCTGCTCATGCTCCGCTTTGCTCCTGCTATAGACCAGGATGTCATCCAAAAACACAATCACAAACTGATCCAAGTAAGGCATGAAGATGTGATTCATGAGATCCATGAATACAGCCGACGCATTGGTCGCTCCAAATGGCATTACTAGGAACTCCTAATGCACATATCTCGATCTAAAAGCTGTCTTCGGGATGTCCTGCCCTCTGAACCTGATCTGACGATATCCTGAGCGTAAGTCGATCTTCGAGAATACTGCTGCCCCTTTGAGCTGATCAAACAATTCATCTATCCTCGGAAGAGGGTATCCGTTCTTGATTGTCATTGAGTTCAAGGTACGATAATCAACACATAACCTGGACGTACCGTCCTTCTTTTTCACAAGAAGCATCGGGGCTCCCCAAGGCGATCCACTAGCACGAATGAATCCCTTGGTTCAAAGTTCTTCAATCATCTTGTACAAGATCTCCAAGTCTGAAGGTGCCATCCTGTAGACTCTCTCCGACACTGGGGCTGTCCCGAGAATCAAGTCGATAGTGAACTCGATCTTCCGCTCTGGCGGCATACCTGGAAGCTCTTCTGGAAAACATCTGGAAACTCTTCGACTATCCGGGACAACTGTACTGCTGCTACTACCATCCGCAATACTGAAGGAGAAGGCTCAACTGCGCCTCTGGAAAAGGAAAACTCTGGCTCTCCTGGAATGCTAAAAATAACCCTACCAATATGGCAGTCTATTCTAGCATACTGGTTCCTCAACCAATCCATCCCTAGGACCATATCATAATCGGCCATCAGAAATTCGATCAATCTAGTGGGAAACTCCTTACCGCTAACTACGATCCGATACGAGAAAAATACCCTATCGACTCCCACAAGTCCGTTACCAGTAAGTATATTGAGCCTTACTGATAATAACTCGGGCTCCAATCCTATCCGTGTCGCGAATCGTGCAGACATAAAAGAATGTGATGCACCAGAATCAAATAAAGCTGAAGTTGGAAAGGAGTTGACGAGAATAGTACTTGTCACTACTTCTCCTGGTGCCAATCCTTCCTCTGCGATCATCACCATAGCCTGACCATTCCCTCAGGGTGCTGGTCCCCTCTACTGAAATCTTTGCTGCCTATTCTGGCTCTGGACTTGGGCTTGAGTATGCTGCTGGGGGTTCTGCTGCTGGAATACCGGGGACTGAGGAGGCAAGGGCCTCGACAATGGATACTGCTGCTGCTGGACCGGAGCTGGTCCTCCCACCGAAGAGCTAGAAAGGTTGGATGATGATGAACCACCCCTATTCGGGCAGGATCCAACCCTATGGTCTGCTGCTCCACAAGCCAGACATAATCCCTGTGCCCTACGGCACTCTGCCACTACATGGCATGGCTTTCCATAATGAGAACATCCCACTGCGGAAGTCTGCTTCGGCTTCTGCTGCTGAGGGTACGTCGGGGCTGAATGCTGAACCAACGTTACTGAGGCCGCTCGCCTCAGAGCTCCAATAGTCAAACCCTGGCTGTCGGGGCTGGGACTGAAGACTGATTCATCTGGCCGTGGGATCTCTTCCGACCTTCGGCCCTATCCACAATCCTCTGAAAGGTATACTCATGCCTCCTAGCTGCTCTCAAGACTACATCAAAAGTCTGATGCTCAAACTGCTCAACTGCCAACAAAATCTCCACGTGAAGCCCTTGCTGAAATCGCTGGGCTCTGTCGAACTCGGTCGCCACCAAGGTGGGAGCAAACCGACTGAGCCTCGAGAACTCGGCCGCATATCCATCGACCGTCCTGCCCATCTGCTTCAGATTGGTGAACCTCGTCTGTAGATCATACCGAGCTACAACATCAAAATACTTGGTCTGGAATCTCTCTCTGAACACCGCCCAAGTAATGGGTACTGCTAATCCAACAGTCTGAGCCGCCCACCAGCTGTTGGCAAGATCTAATAACTGCAGGCGCACCACGGCTACCTTTTCATTCTCGGGGGTCCTGGCTGCTTCGAGAATCACTTCAGTATCCTGAAGCCAGGCATTTGCTGCGATAGCATCTTCACTACCGTCAAAGAATAGAGGGTTCAAGCGCTTGAAGCTGTTGTCCGTGCTGTTACCCTGATGACCTCGTCTGGTCAAGGCATCCGTCACTGCCTGGTGCAAGGCATCTCCACGACGATCTTGGGAAGCTATCAAGGTCCTGACGAGTCCTACCAAAGTGCCATCATCAGGTTCGACAGGCTGAACTGGCTGGACTGGTGGCTCTCCGCTAGACGACACGACTCTGGAGGCTACTCCGGAATGCTGGACTTGATCTCCGGGTTGTTGCTGATCCACGGGAAGTGCTCTGCCTTGCTGACCGGCAGGTCCAGGAACGATGCCGCTGAAGAAGATGACATAGGGAACAATAAGGAAGGACCAAGACAGATCAACGATACAAGCATATTATCAGGACAAGAATCTAGGGATTTAGAAGATACGAGCAGAGATCAAGGGCGAATACTGATTGAGACATCTATTCGATAAACCCTCACATATCTTGATTTACAAGACCTGCATGGGCCACCACTTAAACCATGTCACACCCCAGAACCAGAATACAGGAGAGCGGGGGCAGACATAGCCAGCTACGTATATGAAATGGATTCCATCTCGCTATACGATCACGGCTGTTTTGATACATGAGGGTTTACTACAAGCCAACAGTCTTCTATGGTCATGAACAAGCCTAGTGTCTCAATCACAAGCAAGTAAGTAAAGTCACAAGATGTATGATCATTAAATATACAATAATAAGGCGTCCCAAATATTACATATTCAGCTGATCATGAAACTAGTCGTTACAAAATATTAGGACTAGCAAGAGTTTAGTCATACATGATCAACCCTAGGATCTGTCAATCATGTTACAGCCCGTAGGTAGACAGTAAGTAAGTGCAATCGAGCTAAACAGGTGCTCGTCGGCTAAACGCCTCAAAAGAATATTTTTACAATAGAGTGGGAGAGCCAAAAATAACCCACTCGTTGCCCTGATTACGTCTGGTCGCCACCATCGGGCTGGAAAGTCGGTAGGTCCTCTGGAGCTGCTCCGAAATCTGGCCATACAAAACCAGCTGGGTCAGACCCCAGAAAGAGCAAGTGCCACAAAGGAAGCTTCACTTAGGAACTAAAACCAGCAATTAGCACAATAGAAATAGATTAAAAATAAAGACAGGAATTAAGGAAAAGCATCACAGGGTGATATACGATGAGATAACCATGGAACTATTCAGATAGCCAGGTTACAACCATTAAACCAAACAAGAACCGGGGTTGTAACCCTTCGTCTGAACTGAACTTGGAATTCTCACCATTTATCGGTAAAATAAATACAGGCATTCAGGTCATACAGTAATCTGGAACAGAATCATGACAAGACTAGACTGGTTAGACTCCATCCAATCATTTCACGGCCAAGCAAGAATTACGGCTTGATACTTTAACTAACTAGGGTTATCACAGGCCTAGTTACTAGCAAGATGCAGTGAGATTATTCCACAGCCACAAGCCCTGCAGACCATCCAGGTTACCCAGGTCGAAAGATTACGGTTGAATTCAGGTGGGTACATCGTCCAGGAAACGTATGTACCCTTAGGTAGCTTGAAGGGTGCAACACATGACAGTGTGCTGGAAATGTGCCCTACTCGACGGCAGGCTACAGATCCCAAGGTACGCCCAGGTAACGGGATTGCCTGTAGCTGGGGGATCTCTTTATGACTAGTGTATTAATCTAGTTATTAGCCTTAATCCATTTCAATAGGTACTCCTGACCGTGGTACTCAGGAGTCCCCTCCTAGACATGATGCAAGACAGGACTGGATTATTTGTACAAGCACAATCGCCCACGGTGTCCAGGTTAATTATACAGGACATATCATGTCAGGTAGCCGTCGTAACAGCTTATCAAGATATATCATGCCAGGTCATCATGTCAAGAGTACTGGTCAAGAGTGCGCCACGACGGGCCACTATCAGGTCATGTCATGTTCACTTGTCAGGAGTGCACCACGATGGGTCACTTTCGTGTTTAAGTACATATACAGGGTAGTATAGTGCTAGCATTCAATCAGGAGACCCAATTATACTGAGGGTTATAAGGCATGAGTTAACAGTAATAATCAAGTAATAAAACATAGAATACAGCCTATAGAAAACCATGTGGCTCGGGCATATGCGGCCAAGGAGAGAATCCATGCGGTCGGACTGATGCGGGTCCATACGGCTCAGGCATATGCGGTCAGGAATGATCTCATGCGTCTTGGAGGAGAACTGTCCATGCGGCCGAATAGGGTCAGGCGCATGTGGCCGAGAGCAAGTGAGGCTGCATGCGGCTCAAGAGAATGAGCCTTATGCGGCAAGTGGGAAGCAGGGCCTATGCGGCTCAAGAGGAGCGAAGCTATGCGGCTGGGGTCGAGTGAGTTCCATGCGGCAGGTGGAGGTGTAGGTCCATGCGGCTGAATGATCTCGAGCATATGCGGCTGCGTCATGCGTAGTCTTATGCGGCTACAGGTAGACAGAGTCCATGCGGCTGGGAAGAAGGCCGAAGCCTATAGGGCTGGGAGACCCGCCGCATGAAAGTTCATGCGGTCAAGTGCTGCCATACGGCCCAAGAGTGTTCATGCGGTTGGGAAGAGTGGCATATGCGGTTAGCGGGGTCATGCGCCTATGCGGCTGAACTCAATTGGGGGCTCATACGGCCAGGATAATTCATGCGGCTAGGGGAATCACTTACAGCATGAAATATTCATGCGGTCAAGTCAAGCACAGTTCATCTTCTCCAAAATTTCCGATAAGAAGAACACCATGAGAGCCAAGTCCTCAAGCTCCATAACTCCATCATCCGGAGCCCAAATCCGAACTTCTATGGGTCAAAACGGGTCAGAATGAAATACTCTACACCATAGAACCATAAAAACTCAGAAATAATAAGATTAAGTAGATCAAAACCCGAGAAATCTAAAAACAATATAAACTTAGATCTACAAGAATCTAGCCATGGAAAGTAAAAATGTCAAGTACTAAAGTAAGATAAAATGCTGTAAGGAAGAGAATTAAGTAATAAAATTGGAGTTCCTCCATGAAGCAAGTTGCACTTGCCAAGACCTCTCTCTCTCTCTCTCTCTGGTAGGTGAAGAAGTAATGGAGGAAAGAAGAAGAGTAATGAAGAGAGAGAAGAAAGTGGGGTTAATAAATGATAGTGGTGGTGGTAGGTAGGGGGTTCACCCTTGGTTCATAATGAACCAATAGCAATCCCAAACCGAACCAAGCCAACCCGAACCAAGAATAACCCAAGCCAGGAAGGAAACTAAGCAAGGAATCATGCAATACAAGATAAAATACGTACACGTATTCCAAAATACGTAATACGAACCCCAGACATTACAGTTCCCTGGCTGGAACAGAGAGTGGATCGCCTCATCATCAAAGCGGTATCCAGAAACAGAAGGGTCATGAGGTAGAGAGCTAGCTGAGTGATCCGTCTGCGCAAATCTCAGATCGGCAAAGGAGTTGGCAAGAGCCTGGAACCGAGTCACATCATGGAACTCATGTTCCCTTGAAGTGTCAACAAAGAATGATTGCAAATCTGAAAGGTGCTGATGAATACCCTCAAATGTCATAGGATAAGAATAAGGAGGACCAGGTGCTGTGGGAGTAGGTGTAGGAGGAGCAGGTGCAGTAGGTGGAGGAACAGTGGCAATGCTGCGACGAGAGAGTTTGAGAAAGTTGGATTCAGGGTCAACAGCACAAGTAGATAGGTCAATGTCAAATCTCTGAAAGATGTGTGGGATGAGCATCGCATAAGAGAGGTTGCGGTCTCTTCCGCGACATCTATCCATCATCTGAATGATAGTCTTAGGGACAGAAAAAAGAATCCCCTTAAGAATGTGATATAGAGCAGAAAGCTCAAGTCTAGTGACATCATATTTGGAAGTAGATTTTAGAAGTAAAGTGGAATAGATGATGCGATGTAATTTTTATTTAAACAAGTTCAAGTTATTAGCCTTGAACTTTCCAGGACGAGCACGTGCGGGCGCACAAAGCTCATTCTTGAAACTAACGAGGGTCGTACCATCGGGGAAATCAAAAGCAGTGATGTCATCGAGCGGGGCACCTTCGTTTGGAATACCAAGGATTTTTGCTAACATTTCATCAGTGAATTCAATATCGATCCCTCCGACACGTGTTCTCGCGGTAAAAGTGTCTAACATGAAATTACAATAGAATAATCTAATGGTATTAGTAGCAATAGAAAATTGTAAGGTAACAAAGTATTGTAACCCTAATACCTCAAAGTAAGGGCGGTGGTCAGGAAAGACAGTCCATTTAATCGGTGATCCGGTACAGATTGTACGCATAATGAAATCGGCATACCATAATAAAGCTTGGTCGGAAGTTTTGAAGTAAAAATCGTCCGATGTACCATCATCCGATTGGACCGGAGAAAAAAGTGAATCCGTATGCGGATCTGAAGACGATGCCTCTTCACTTGTATTGGTCTTCTTCCTCTTGAAGGGATTGAACTTAGGCATTCTTTTCCAAAAATTCTAGAAACCCTAAGAATTTGAAAGTGGAGGAGAGAAGGAATTATACCTTCTAAGAATTGGATATGTTGTTGAGGACAAAATTTTCTGCACGAATCCAAAGTTTGGACGAAAATCTCCATACGGATTGAAAGAACAAGGGTAGAGAAGAGATAGGGTTTGGAGGCACGGCTGCTGCTGTTTGAGGATGTTTGGAAGAATGAAGAAGAAGGGAGCCACGGGTTCTGGCTGGTAAATATATATACCCAGCCGAACTCTGGCCGAATTCGGACCGAACTCGGGCCGAATTCGCCAAGGGTTGCCTGGCTATATATGTGTAAGAAAAAAAATAACAATGAGGCCACATTTTTTTTATTAATTCGTTTCAAATGTTTAATTCATAGTTTAGTAATTTTAAATCTCAAAATAATATAATTAATATTATTTTATAAATTAAAATTCTTTACTCAGTATCTGACTCAGATTAGCTGTAGGAGTACTGTCCCAGCTAACGGAGGTTCACCGGAGAACTCTTAAGTACCGCTTCGCTTCGATCGTAGTCGTGGTGACAGACAGACTCTTTTTAGACTTGTCTCGAAAACAGTTTTTGAGTATCGAATAAATTAATTAATAAAACAAAATTAATTAATATTATTGATATCTAAAGTCTCTAATTCTCGACGTAAATAATTGAAACGATCTTTCGCTAGAGGTTTTATGAGCATGTCAGCTAATTGATTCTGAGTGTCTATGTATACAAGGTCTATATCTCCATTTTGTTGATGATCTCTAAGAAAGTGATGTCGAATCTCGATATGTTTAGTGCGAGAGTGACATACTGGATTCTTAGTCAAATTAATAGAACTAGTATTGTCACTGAAAATGGATATGTGTGTAAAATAAAATCTATAGTCTTCTAAAGTTTGTTTCATCCACAAAATTTGTGCACAACAACGTCCTGCGGCGATATACTGAGCCTCGGTTGTTGATAATGCAACAGAATTTTGCTTTTTACTAAACCAAGAGACTAGAGCTTTTTCTAGAAAATGACATGTGTCGCTAGTGCTTTTTCTATCTACTTTGTATCCGACAAAATTAGCATCAGAATAACTGGTTAGGTAAAATGACGTGGTTTTGGGATACCATAAGCCGACAGAAGAAGTACCTTTAAGGTATCGGAAGATACGCTTAACTGCGCACAAATGTGATTCCTTAGGATTAGCTTGAAAGTGAGCACATAAGCAAACACTAAACATAAGATCTGGTCGACTAGCAGTTAAATATAGCAAGCTACCGATCATACCTCGATACTTACGTATGTCGACAGGTTTGCCTTGTTCATCAATATCAAGCTTGGTTGAAGTCGCCATTGGAGTGCTAAGTGGCTTGACTGCTTCCATGTCGAACTTCTTTAATAGATCCTTTGTGTACTTTGCTTGATTTATGAACGTCCCATTGTTGGTTTGTTTGATTTGCAGTCCGAAAAAGAATTTTAGCTCTTCCATCATGCTCATCTCAAACTCATTCTGTATACACTTTGAAAATTTTTGACAAAGAGATTCATCAGTAGATGTAAAAATAATATCATCTACATAGACTTGAATCAAAAGAATATTGTTATTCAAAGTAGTGTTAACCTTTTCCTTTGAAAAATTATTAACAAGTAGAAATGAGCTTAGACGATCGTACCAAGCACGAGGGGCTTGTTTCAAACCGTATAAGGCTTTCTTCAACTTGAAAACATATTCAGGAAATTTGAAATCAGTAAAACCGGGTGGTTGCTACATAAACCTCTTCTTTTATAAAACTATTTAAAAATGTGCTTTTGACATCCATTTGAAATAACTTAAAATTATGAAAACATGCAAATGCACATCATATGCGAATGGATTCTAATCTCACAACTGGGGCATAAGTCTCATCGTAGTCGATACCTTCTTCTTGATTGTATCCTTGAGCTACGAGTCGAGCCTTATTACGAGTCACTAAACAATTCTCGTTTAATTTATTTCAGAATACCCATCGGGTGCCAATGACCGGATGATCAATGGGCTTGGGAACAAGTTCCCAAACTTGATTCCGTTCGAATTGGTTTAATTCCTCTTGTATAGTATCTAACCAAAAATTATCACTACATGCTTCATCAATATTTTTAGGTTCAAACCGTGAGACAAAAGCAACACAAGAAGCTATATCTTTATTAGAGGAACGAGTACTTACACCCTTGGTAATCTCACCAATTACCAAGTCTTTTGGATGATTAGCCAAGAATCTCATCTCTTTTGGTGTAGTCTCAAGATTGCTAGTTCCGGCTTCTTTGCTTGGAGGTTCATCTGATGCCTGAAGTGATGGTTCTGCATCTTTGTGTGAAGGTTTTGCAGTAGCTGTACTTGGTACGATTATGTCTTCATTGTCATCATCGTCTAAGTGTTGATTTAGCTCATCAAACTTGACATTAATAGATTCTTCAATGATCATGGTTCTTTTATTGAAGACCCTGTATCCTTTGCTCTTTGCTGCATAACCTAAAAATATACCTTCATCGACCTTTTCATCAAATTTACTCAAACTATCTTTAGTATTAAGAATAAAACATTTACAACCAAAGATTTTGAAATAAGAAACATTTGGTGTACTATCAAACCACAGTTCATAGGGAGTCTTCTTCGATATTGGTCGAATTAGAACCCTATTGAGAATATAGCTTGCCGTATTTACAGCTTCAGTCCATAAGTATCTAGGTAGACTAAACTGGTTTAACATTACTCTAGCTATTTCAGATCGAGTTCTGTTCTTACGTTCCCCAACTCCATTTTGTTCTAGGGCAAGAGAATTCATGCAGATAACCATGTGTGTCACAAAATTGCTTGAATTCTGCATTCTCAAATTCGCCGCCATGATCACTACGAATGCAAGTAATCATGAACCCTTTTTCATTCTATACTTTTTTGCAAAAGGTGACGAATTCTGATAATGCATCGTTCTTGCGTGCAAGAAAATAAACCCATGTATATTTAGAAAAATCATTTATAATGACAAATGTATATAACTTACCACCTAGACTAGCAATTCTACTTGGTCCAAATAAGTCCATATGCAACAGTTGTAAAGGTCTATTGGTACTTACAGCGTTCTTGGATTTGAATGCGGATTTGGTAGCTTTGTTCTTTTCACATTCACTACACATACCATATCCTTCTTGAAAGAAATATCTGGTAAGCCGCGTACCAACTTTTTTGTAGATAATATTGAAATTGTATCCATGTTTGCTGACCGAGTCTCATATGCCATAGTTGACTCTCAACGCTTTTGGCCATCAAACATCTACTTGCTTTGTTAGCATCTTCCAACAAATAGAAAACATATATATTGTCTTCCCTAATACCTTCAAATATAGTACTACCAGTTGTACTATCAACTATAGTACATTAATCTTTTACGAAGTTAATACCATAACCGTGATCAGCTAAATGGCTTATGCTGAGCATATTATATTTTAACTCGGTAACTAGACAAACATCTTTAATCACTGGATAGGGAGCCTTACCAATATCACCAATACCGATTATGTACCCTCTTAAATTATTATCGAAGGAGACGTATCCTTCTTTATTCTTCTTCGACAGTGTTACGAATAATGAAGCGTCATCGGTCATGTCCCGTGAGCAACCGCTGTCGAGGATCCATTTGCTTCTATCATGTGAAGGGCGTCCCACCTACAAAATAATTTGCAGATGAAACTCTTGGTACCCATTTCTTGTAGGGTCCTGACTGGTTAGTTTTCGGTATCCATGCATAAACATTTAAATCTACTAACTTTTTGATTCTACATGCAGAAGATATATGACCAATGAGGCCACAATAATAACATTTAGCATGTTGAGTGTTGAAAGTAGTGTGAGGTGCATGATTGGTAGGTTTTGGTTTTCTAGTATAGAAGAATGCATGCCTATTAGTCTTCTTGGGCATAGTTTTGGTATGGTTTGGTCTGACAGTGTTGGGCGTGTTCTGATAATTCGATAATTGATACGTGTTAGAATAGGAAGCAGCAACTTCAGGCCGTTTTCCTAAACTAATTTCCAACTTTTTGGAAGTGTCATACAATCTAGTATGGCCAGATGTGAGTGATTCTAATATGATCTGTGCACACTGGAGACTCTTTCTCTCCTTAGATAGGTCTTCCTTTAACTGGATAATAATTTGGTCTTTTCTTCGGATAGCTTAACAGTCTCGTGTAACAACAACTTAATAGATGAAAGCTCACCAGATTCATTTGAAGAGTCATTATCTCTAACATGATCTAGTAGGTCGGTAAGTCTTCCTATTTCACCTTTGTACTCTTTGAGTACCTTTTTAAAGGTTTCATATTTACTATGCAGTTTTCTATAATCATCTAACAGTTCACTAAAAGTCTCTCCTAGTTGCTCAAAGGTGAAATCATCATAAGGATCAAATAGAGGATTAGTGATTACCTGATCGCAAGCCATCAAGCACACATTTGCAGCGTCATCTGATTGTTCATCTTCTGATTCGCTGGCTTTACTTTTATGCCATATGCTTATGTTGGCGTACTTTCTTGATATAGATTTCTTCAGATAGCCTTTGTCATATTTGCTGTTTTTCTTTAATGATGATGTTGTTGGACAGTCTTTCTTCATGTGTCCTTTCTTCTTGTATCCGTAGCAAATAGGATCTTTCTCGTTGTTGTTGTTGTTGCTGTCTTTTGTTCTCCTATTAAATCTTATGAACTTCTTGAATTTTCTTACCAGAAGAGCTTGATCTTCAGAGTCGGAGTCGCTGTCATCAGAATCATCTTCGATGGTTCTTCTATGTTGAGCCTTGAGAGCGATCGTCTTCTCTGACTTCTCCTTCGGTGTAGCATCTTCAAAGTCCTGAAGTTCTAACTCGTGAGTGAGTAGCTTACCCATGAGTGTTTCTAGAGACATTGTTGAGAGGTCGTTCCCTTCAATGATTGCAGTAGCCTTTGGAATCTAGTTCTTTGTAAGGGCTCAGAGAAGTTTGCGAATCTTCTCATGATTATTGTAATCCTTACCTAGTGAAGACAGAGGATTTACAATATCCAAGAATTTTGAAAACATCTGAGTGACTGATTTACTTGGCTTCATTTTGAACGCCTCGTACTCCTGAGTAAGTCTGCTGATCTTTGACTCCTTGACTTGTGTTGTTCCTTCGTGGGTTACTTCGAAATGTTTCCATACTTCGTTTGATGTTGTGAAAGTAGACACCCTATTGAATTCAGTTCTGTCTAAAGCACAAAATAAAGCGTTAATAGTACGTGCGTCAAGACTGGCCTTTTTCTTTTCCTCTCCTGTATATTTGTCATGGGGTTTTTCACCTAAAACTCCATCAACATTTATACGAGGGGGCTTTTTATAGCCATCAATAACTACAGACTATAAGTCAAAATCAAGAGATTTCAGAAAGAAACTCATACGTGTTTTCTAATAGGTATAATTTGTGCCGTCGAACAGTGGAGGTCTGTTTGTGGCTTAGCCTTCACTTGTGAATTTCACAGTTGCCATGTGTAATGTTGTGATCTATATAACAATTGAATATAACTGCAATTTTATCTTGCTTTACCTGTATAACCTGCTCTGATACCAATCGTAGGAACAAAATCGTAAAACAGAATACTCTAGAGGGGGGGTGAATAGAGTAGGCAGCGAAATATTGCTAATTAAAAATCTCGTTAGCAGTTAGATCACAGATATAAAAAATAATCACGAAGTAAATGACAGAAATAAAAAGTGATCAGAAGGCAAACACAAATACCGAGATTTATACTGGTTTCCCTCTTGTGAGGACTAGTCCAGTCGGAAGAACTCTAGCTTCCAGTTGAATCCACTATTAAAAAATCTCGCAAGTTTTTATACGAAGTCCTTGCAACTTCTATAGACGCGAGCTTTGATACGAAGAACTCGACCAACTTCAATTGTGAAGAGTTGTATCTTCTATCAAGCCTCTGATTACAATCGCTCTTGAAACTTCTAGACCGCACCGTACTGGCAAAATCGACTAGAGGATTGTAACTGGCTTGGACGTTGAAAATGTAAGCTTTGAAAAACTCTTTGGAGAAAATGTAAGCTTTAGAAGAGAAGAGATTGAAAGTGAATTGGTGATTTGAAATGATCGAAATACTTCTCTATTTATAGTTTTTCCAAAGACAGAACTCTGACAGAATTCGGGCAGAATTCGGACAGAACTCTTTGTAACAAACCGCAACTGAAGGGTGACCAAGTTCAAAATCAAACGTTCACTAACGTTCATCTTGACCGAACTCTGGCCGAGTTCTGCTAGGTTTCTGCCAGTTCATTTATGAGAAAAATCAATTTGGCCTTTTGAAAGTCCTTCAGAAGCTTTTTGTAAAAATGATGTTTTTCAAAGACATAGGTCATTTTTAAAAAGATTGGTCAGTTTTGAAAAATAATTTCGGACAGCCTATTTGCCAGTACGACTTGGTGTACAATGTATTCCTAGACTCAATAAAATGAAAAAGTACATTGCTTTGAAGGAAATACATTCTGAATGGCAAACGGCTTCAGTCTTGATCATAGTAGATATCCATTGTTGAGCAGTGTCCAAAACGTCGTAGGTGAACATCTGAATTGACTTGCATTTATATCGAGATAGAGTTTGATCAATTATTAAAATCAGGTTTGATCATGACCAATGGGCCAACACATATGTCTATTGATTTTTTGTCCTTAGGGTATCCTTGTTTCGCAGCATCCAAAATTGATTGGTAATTGAAGGAAATATCTAAGGTATGGTGTGGTGTCAGGAAATTCAAATACCGTATAACACAATATTTTTGGATTTGGTAATGAATCTACTACCATATAATACAATATTTTTTTGATGAATTGAGTTCAATACGTTGACAATGAATCTACTACTGTACGTAGAAGTTCAACAGTCAACTTCTGAAAGTTTGGATATACATGCTTTGATCAACATCTTTTCCTTGCCTGGAGAAAAAAATATATATATTGTAATTCATCTAAAAAGTTGTAAGGAATTAAGGATGCTAAACACTTAGCACATGTTAAAAAAATGTTGTAAGTAACTGGATACTGAAGTCATATATAACAGTGCAGAACAAGTCCAAATTATACTATAATTACAAATACTAGTGTTGTGTAGAACAAGTTTAACTCACACAAGCTAATGAGATTTTCCCTCCATATTGCATTTACGATACAGTCGAGGCCACTATCCAGGAAGTATGTGTAACCCCACTTTTCCTAAAAAATGAGATTTAAAATTTGTTCCTAATATTTTATCAATTTTCTAATTATTTTTGGAATAATTTATTTTGAATTTTTTTAATATTTTATTTGAAAGTATGATTTTCATTTTTAGAAATTATTTGTTAACTAATTAATTATTATTGTACTAATTACTTTTGATTATTTGAAATATTAATTCTGGATTAATTGTTTATCATTAGCCAAAAGAATATTTTAACTTTATTTAATTATATTTCCTAATAGAGTAATGGTAGACTTGTAATTTCCTTAAATTTGATTGTTTATTTAGGAAGTCCATTGTAGAATGTTTAGTCACCAAGACTTAGTGGAAACATTCTAGAACTACTAGACTAATCAGGATTAGTCTAAAATATTCCAGGAATATTCCTTCTGTCCATATGCGTAGAGATTCTAGGACTTTCCTAATGAGGCTATGAATAGCCATCACTATTGCTTATTAATTATTGCTAATCTAGTCCTTAGCTACCGTGTCCACGTGTCGGTGTCCATTTCACTATTTTATATATTTTTATATATACAGCAGTGTCGTGACACGAATATTTCCCATGTCCACCCCCACCACACTACTAAATTACTGATATTTAGAGACGGAATAATCTGTCACTAAACATTAGAAATCTGTCGCTTGTAAGGGTCTTCTTGCATTTGTGAGTTTTACCAAGTCATTATTCAGATGTACTAAGAGATAAGTAAATAGTATTATATTATAATTTGACTTTAAATGGGTTTTAGAACCGGATAAGACCAATTAGAGAGATAAATAATGAATTCAATTATCTAGTACCAAAACTTAATTCATATTTTGATGTTATCTAGTGGCCTAACCTGCTTAAATGGATAACTAGTAGCAACTACTCCCTTAATAGCTAGACGCAATTGCACCACTATATATATATATATATAAATAAATAAATATATATATATATATATGTGATTGGTCCCTCTTCTCAGAATGTGCTTGGTTTTGACCGAAAGCTCATCCTATTGAGAGCAAGAACTAGTTTTGATTCTAAGAGAAGAGAAGACAGCTCATTATATCATGTCTTCTAACGCAAGTAAGGGTTATGTATTTTCATGATAGTTGATTAAAACTTCTGTTAAATCTATTGAAAAGAATAAGCGTAGTTTATGTGTTTGGTTGATCTGAACCTAAGGTTTACATGTGGAATCAGAGCCAGGTTGGCTCAAACCATAAACTCGATTATATATTTGATTTAGTTCCGCTGCATTACTTGCTTAATATTTTTATTTAACTTTTGTTTTTGGGTAAACATTTGGATCTGTTCTTTATGTGTAAAATTATTCCTGTGATTGGTGAATTGAGTTTGAACCAACTGAAGAGGGTAATGAATTGATCAATTTTGTTAAACCTATAACAACCTAAACCAAAAATAATTGTTTACTCTTTGGTTGAGTTTAGGCAGAATTTTTGTTAATTTAATTGGTTAACATGAAAACTCAACTGGTTTTTTGATACTTCATTATTGTTCAATTTATTACCACCAAAGTGGTTAAAATTATTCTAAAGTTTTTGAAGTCTCAATAATGAAATCAGCAACGTAGTTTACATGTATCAACAAGTAGATTAGTTTCCAAAGAAACTTATTTACTGGGTTAACTGTAAACTAATTGTCACCACCACTTTTCTGGATTAGGGTATTTTAGCAATTGTGTGATAATTTGAATTTTTAATATTTTATTATTAAATTGATTGGTGTTTAGTCCTTGATTAGTATTTTTGGTAGTAGCAGATGGTTTAACCATAGATAACCTTGATTAGAAGACTAACCATGTGATTAGAAACTTATTTGGCTAATTAGATATTAATTCGGAGCATTAGTCCTAATTAGGAAACAAATTGACTTATTTTTAGGCTATTTTAATACATAGCTTTTGGCCTTTTTGCTATTGGGCTTTCCTTGGACTTTAGTTGCAAGGTGGCCCATCCCAAACCCTAACCTAACCCTAGATACACTCCTTGGCCGCCCAAACAGCAGCTCCCCTCTTCATGTGCATATGAGTAGTAGCCACCTATTTGCAAAAATCCTAGAAATTGTCTTCTCCTCCAAATAGCCTATTTTTCTTGTTTCTCATCAAAATCCTTCCAAACAAAGTGCATTGCGATCGTAGGGAGGAGAGGAACCTGCTAGAGACTTGCTAGCAAGAGATCAGAGACTTGGACCGGAGGAAATCGACATCGACGCGTTTGGAGGCTCGTTTCATTGAGATATTGACTCTCAATAGGTAAACCCCTCTAAATACTTGTTAATACCAATTTTTCTTTCTAGATGCATCCATATAGGTACCCCAGACCTGTGCATGAAGTTTGGTAGGTTTTTGCATTCGTTTGATAGGCGTACCGGACACGTGTCGGTTCATTGGAACACGTGTTCGATGAAATGCCGCTTAGAACTGAAAGTTGGTAATTTGTGATTCTGTTTTCACAAATCTATTGCTATGATTATTAGAAATAACTTTCATGAATAAGGATCTTAATTTGACACATTTTCAGTGTCCAAATCGGCACGGACAAGCGTGCACGAGGCCCGTGCATGGCCCCGTGCATGCCCTGATGTCCGAGTATCATAACTCGACGCACAGAACTCTGTTTCGTATGAAATTTCATGGACGCGTGGGGACAACCACTGCTCACGTGCTCCTAAAATTTCATGATATTTCTTGGAGCGTGCGCGGAGAAATCCAACGCGCACGGTTCAACCAACACTGTGCACGCGGCCAAAAATTTATGCTGACACGGCCTTCGTTCGCGGACACGACGCGACAAGGACTCAAACTAGGAGCGTGGACACATAGCCCTAGACGTAGGCTAGCCCTAGACTTGACCACGTGGCACGATGTGGCTCCTGTCACGAGCTACGGACGTCGATACGCGCCCACGAGATCGTGCACGCGTGCGTACAGCCCCTGTAGTCTGAGTGTCATATCTTGACGCACAGGACACAATTTTGCATGATATTTATGGACACATGGGGGCAACCTCTGCCTACGTGCTCCTAAAATTTTACGAGATTTTGTTGAGTATTTGCAAAGTTATCACGTCTGTATTGATTCGGCTGATTCCGTGCATGCGCATACGTGCCCGTACGATACGCACTTCGTCGACACGATACGGACACGGGTTCGCCCCTGTGAGTACCCGAGCATGTCACACATGTAGACACCTTCGTGTTTGCCAAGTTTTGCGAGTTCTAGTTGGGTATTTTGAGATTTGGGTGTTGAGTTGGATTTGTGTTTTTGTGTTGGTTTTTTTGAATTGATTTTTCGTTTGAAAGCAATTTTCTGAGTTTAACTCAGATTTCAGAGTTTGGGGTTGGATTTGGATTAGTTTGTGAGTTCAGCTTTGTGGGCAGGTAAATGGTTTACATTCATTATATATAAATCTATATGTTATAGCTTCTTTTGTATATATATTTTTATATATATATATATATAATATATATATATATATATATATATATATATATATATATATATATATATATATATATATAAATTGAGTTCAACTCATATTCACAATATATATATATATATATATATATATATATATATATATATATATATATATATAGATATATATATATATATATATATATATATATATATATATATATATATTGTATGTATAAATATGAGTTGAACTCAGATTTTGAATGTGAAGATTAGGATAGTTCAGATTTCTGAAATTGATTTTGTACTTAGACTATGCTTGCATTCACTATATATAATCTATATGTTATCTACATTTACTTGTATGTATGTATGTATATATATATATCTATCTATATATATATATTTTTTATGCTTGCAATCACTATATATATATATATATATATATATATATATATATATATATATATATATATATATATATATATATATATATATATATATATATATATATATATATATTTTTTTTTTTTTTTATTTTATATATATATATATATATATATATATATATCTATATATATAGTGTTAGTAATATATATATATATAGGCTTATATATATATATATATATATATATATATATCTATATATATATATATATATATATATATATATATATATGTGTATGTTTTGGTTTCCTGTGAGTTTAGGAGTGGGTTGGAGTAGCCTTAGAAACACAACACCCTTGGCACCCCTTTCCTTCTATGCCTACATGCATATATATGTTATATATATATATAAATCCCTTATATCCATTGATAAATACTTATATATAAAATATATATATAAAATATATATATAAAGTGTATATATGTATTTATATATAATATGTAAATTGTTCTTAGATTTTTAACCTCACAGTGGCCCCTCACTATACAACACACACACACACATGCCTCTTCTTTCCCTTGTGTTATATGTTTGTATATATATGTGTATATATATCCTATTATAAATATTTTTGAATGTAAATGTGTATATATATACTATTGTTGCTATATGATGTAGCCAGGGAATTTGTGAGTTAGTTAGAAATGACCAAATAAGCCTAACTTGGCCTAGTTGACTAGCGAGTTGACCAAGTTGACAAAAGTCAACTTTGGGTCAAACTTGATCCAAATCGACTCAAACGGACTTGGAATGACTAGATAACTTGAGTTTGACCTAAAATTTGGTAAATAGACTAGTTAATTTATAGTTGACCAGGTTTGACCAGAGTTGACCAGAGTTGACCAAGGGTTGACTTTGACCTAGGAGGACCCAAAATTATTTAGAATGCATTGTAGACTTTATCTATTTCATATTAGACACTTTGTTACCTATGGTTGTTCTAAATCGGACTCAGATACTTCAGTTTGGACTTATATTCTCATCAGACATTCGGGATACAAGGCGAGTACATTCTCTGATAGTTCTTTCATTTACTTGTCGATTTCTATATTTCAGTTCTAGTCAGTTCTATTTGATTCTCTGTTACAAACATGGATTGATATTTTTGGAATTCATGTATGCGACATACATACCTTACTTGTCTAGCCTCTATTAAAAGAACCACTACAAGAATCACCTACAAGCACCTTTATGTTCTGGCTAGATTTATTCTCGATTTACGTGTCGTGTTATGGATTCATTCGTATTAGTTGGGCAGGAAAATACTTGAGTAGACATGTAAACATTTCTAAATACTCGAACCATCTCCCTGTGAATTTTACAAGAACAATAGCCATTCCTCACCTGATCAGTGTGTGATGTGCCGGATTACCCTTAGTCGTTTACATGTCGATCTCAGTTATTTTAAAACACACTGTGAGTATTGTCAAGAATCTTTACTAGAATCTTCACAAGAACCATTACAAGAATCACCCTACTAGAATCATTGAATGGAATCATACTTGACATATATTTTACCACCTGGACTCATATCACATTACTCTAGTTCAGCTAGTTATACTTACAGTCTTTATTGCCATGATCTTCTGTCTCTCAGTATTTACTCTCATTGTTCTAACTGTTTCTCCAATTTCACTACTATACTTCATCAATATAACTGTCTATAATTGTTTTATAGTCTTTGTCATTTAATTAGAATTTCTTGATGAGATGTGCTCCTTCCTTTCCTGACTGGATCGTTGACAAAATATTACAGATGATAGCCCTAAGGATACATGCCCTACTTACTATGGATCTGGTGAGGGATTAACTACCTTTGGACCCCGACTCTCAGGAGTGATCGGGAGATTAGTTTAGTAGACTTGCTTTAAAATTTATGTTTAGAACTTGAGTTGTAATAATTGAGAGTTGAATTATTTTGAGTTGTTTTAAAATATTATCTTTTGGTAGTTTTTTTATTTGTTTTCTTGTAGTTATAGAATTTTGTGTTATCCTATCGTGCTTAGACTATGATTGAGTTATATTATTTCTATACTTGTCCTCCGTTCGGAGTTGAGATTTAAAGACAAGTACATTATATAATTGCATGAGTTGTTTTAGATAGTGACATAGAAAAACATTCTACCATCGATTCCGCGGCGTAGGCTGGACGTTGTTACGCACTTGTACCCTTACACTGGGTGCGGACCGGTGGCCCATGCAGGTCGTGATTCGCATTAGTGCGATATCGTGGTAGTACGACGACTTAGTTGTACTGCTGCGAGCCTGCGATAGGAATTAAGGAATAGGCTTTATCTGAGAGGATACTCAATCACAACTAGAAAATTTCCATGGATTTGAATCTAATGACACTCGTTTAAATCTAATTAATCTATTTCATATCTGTCCTCTTTGATGATATTATCCTTACTTCGTTATTGACCTCTTGTTTCGTTTGTCTTTTCTGTCCTTCTTTCTTATCTTGATGTGTGATTTTATTAGTACCTGTCAGGATATTTTGTGTTGTACTAGATAGTGTAGTGACCATGTTTGAGACTGAGAAATCACGACCAGTGGGACCATGTTTTGAATTTTAGATATACTTTTCTTGACTTTGATTGTCCGGGGTTTGACCTAAAAGGAGTACAACCATCTTAAATTTTAAGGACAAATTTTTTCTAAGGGGGGTAGATTTGTCACCACCACTTTTCTGGATTAGGGTATTTTAGAAATTGTGTGATAATTTAAATTTTTATTATTTTATTATTAAATTGATTGGTGTTTAGTCCTTGATTAGTATTTTTGGTAGTAGCAGATGGTTTAACCATAGATAACCTTGATTAGAAGACTAACCATGTGATTATAAACTTATTTGGCTAATTAGATATGAATTTGGAGCATTAGTCCTAATTAGGAAACAAATCGACTTATTTTAAGGCTATTTTAATACATTGCTTTTGGCCTTTTTGCTATTGGGCTTTCTTTAGACTTTAGTTGCATGGTGGCCCATCCAAAACCCTACCCTAACCCTAGATATACCCCGTGGCTGCCCAAACAGAAGCCTCCCTCTTCATGTGCATATGAATAGTAGCCACCCATTTGCAAAAACCCTAGAAATTGCCTTCTCCTCGAAATAGCCTATTTTTCTCGTTTCTCATCCAAATCCTTACAAACAAAGTGCGTTGCGATCGTTGGAAGGAGAAGAACCTGCTGGTGACTTGCTAGGGAGGGATCGGAGGCGTTGGACCGGAGGAAATTGGTATCGACGCGTTTGGAGGCTCGTTTTATTGAGATATTGACTCTCAATAGGTAAACCTCTCTAAACACTTGTTAATCCCGATTTTTCTTTGTAGATTCATCCATATAGGTACCCCAGACCTGTGCATGAAGTATGGCAGGTTTTTGTATTAGTTTGATAGGCGTATCGGACACGTGTCGGTTCATTGGAACATGTGTTCGACGAAATGCCGCTTAGAACTGAAAGTTGGTATTTTGTGATTCTGTTTTCATGAATTAATTGCTGTGATTATTAGAAATAACTTTTGTGAAGATGGATCTTGATTTGACACGTTTGCTGTGTCCAAATCGGACACGGACACGAGTGCACGAGGCCCGTGCACGGTCCCGTGCATGCCCTGCTGTCCGAGTGTCATAACTCGACGCACAGGACTCCATTTTATGTAAAATTTTATGGACACGTGGGGGCAACCTCTACCCACATGCTCCTCAAATTTCACGACGTTTTGTGGAGCGTGTGCAGAGAAATCCAATGCGCACGGTTTAACCAATACTGTGCACACGGCCAGAAATTGCCGCTGACACGGCCTTCGTTTGCGAAAACGACGCGACAAGGACTCAAACCAGGAGCATGGACACATAACCCTAGACCTAGGCTAGCCCTAGACTCGACCATGTGGCACGACGTGGCTCGTGTCGCGAGCTATGGACGTCGACATGCACCCACGAGGCAGCGCGCGCGCGTGCGTACAACCCCTGCAGTCTGAGTGTCATAAGTCGACGCACAGGACTCGGTTTCACATGAAATTTTATGGACACGTGAGGGCAACCTCTGCCACGTGCTCTTAAAGTTTCATAATATTTCGTTGAGTATCCGCAAAGTTATCGCATCTGTACTGATTCTGCTGATACCGTGCATGCGTGTACGTGCCCGTACGATACGCACTTCGTGGACACGATACAGACACGGGTTCGACCCCGTGAGTACCCAAGCATGTCACACACGTAGACACCTTCGTGTTTGCCAAGTTTTGCGAGTTCTAGTTGGTTATTTTGAGATTTGGGTGTTGAGTTAGATTTGTGTTTTTGTGTTGGTTTATTTTGAATTGATTTTTCGTTTAAAAGCGATTATCTGAGTTTAAACTCAGATTTCAGAGTTTGGGGTTAGATTTGTAATAGTTTGTATATATATATATTGTATGTATAAATATGAGTTGAACTCAGATTTTGAAAGTGAAGATTATGTTAGTTCAGATTTCTAAAATTGATTTTGTACTTAGACTATGCTTACATTCACTATATATAATCTATATGTTATCTACATTTACTTGTATTTATATATCTATCTATATATATGTAGTGTTAGTAATATATATATATATATATATATATATATATATATATATATATATGATATATATATAAGCCTATATATATATATATATATATATATATATATATATATATATATATATATATATATTTTATATATATATATATATATTTTTTTTATTTATATATATTTTATATATATATATTTTTTATTTATATATATTTTATATATATATATATATATATATATATATATATATATATATATATATATATATATATATATATATATATATATATATATATATATATATATATATATATAATATATATATAAAAATATATATATATATATAGATATATATATATATATATATATATATATATATAACATATATACCCCTTTTTTTTTCTATGCCTACATGCATATATATGTTATATATATATATATATATATATATATATATATATATATATATATATATATATATATATATATATATATATATATATATATATATATATATATATATATATATAAAGGGGTGCTAACATATATATATATATATAAAAAAAAAAAAAAAATATATATATATATATATATAAATCCCTTATATCAATTGATAGATACTTATATATATAAAGTGTATATATGTATTTATATATAATATGTAAGTTGTTCTCAGATTTTTAACCTCACAGCAGCCCCTCACTACACAACACACACACACACACACACACACACACACATGCCTCTTCTTTCCCTTGTGTTATATGTATGTATATATATGTGTATATATATCCTATTGTAAATATTTTTGAATGTAAATGTGTATATTATACTTTGTTGCTATAGGATATAGTCAGGGGATTTGTGTGTTAGTTAGAAATGACCAAATAAGTCTAACTTGGCATAGTTTACTAGCGAGTTGACCAAGTTGACAAAAGTCAACTTTGGGTCAGACTTGATCCAAATTGACTCAAACGGACTTGGAATGACTAGATAACTTGAGTTTGACCTAAAATTTGGTAAATGGACTAGTTGACTTATAGTTGACCAAGTTTGACCAAAGTTGACCAGAGTTGACCAGGGTTGACTTTGACCTAGTAGGACCTAGAATCATTTAGAATGCATTGTAGACTTTATCTATTTCATATTAGACACTTTGTAACCTATGGTTGTTCTAAATAGGACTCAGATACTTCAATTTGGACTTATATTCTTATCAGACATTCAGGATACCAAGCGAGTACATTCTCTGATAGTTCTTTCATTTACTTGTTGATTTCTATATTTCAGTTCTAGTCAGTTCTATTTTATTCTCTGTTACA